>JBBPMY010000543.1:0-14425 GCA_038090615.1 Phylloporus gajari
GTCCCTCTCCCCCATCATCAGATAGCACTTCCTCCCCCTCCCCATTATCAGACAGCATCCCTTCCCCTTCCCCCATCATCAGACAGCACTCCTCTCACTTTCCCATCATCAGAAATCATCCTCTCTCTTTTCCCCATCACTAAACAGCATCCTCTCTCTCTATTCTATTGTTATTTCCTATTTCACTTAAGGTTAGATCAAGATTAGAAATATTGGTATTACAACTAGTCAATTTCTTCTTACTTTCCTCAGAGGTCTAGATAGTCTGGAATGATCTGGAACTCTGGAATCAAGCTCTGGAGTCACTAGAGCTCTGGAGTTGATGTCTGGATTGGCTAGAAGGCTGGAGTGAAATAGCTAGTTTGCTGATGTATATCTTGGCCATTGTTGTGCTGATCTCAGCCATAACATTTGTACCATGTGAGATCTTTGACCTACTACCCATGCAGCCCAACTGTAGTGTCATTTGCTACCTCAGCTCAAAGGTGTTAAGTTTTGTAACCACAGTGAATGCAGGACTTATGAAATTTCTGGTACTACTGGTGTCCAGCATCATGTAGGCTTCACAGCTGCTGAGCTTGATGTGAAAAGTAGTGCAATTTTGTAGTACAGCAGGCACTAGAGATCTCAGACCACTCATGTCTGATAGCTCCCTTGAGTACAGAGCATATTAGAAGGCTTGACCATCCTCAACTTCAGCATTACACTGAGTGTTTGATTGTGTCAGTCACATCACAAATAAATTAACTACCAGTTTGATAGGAGGTGCTACCCATGAGACAAATACTCTGCCAAATGGTGTCTCAATCCACAGGTCATCACTGTAAGCCATAATGTGGCACATTTCTAGCTGCAGGCTAGTAGTATCATTCCTTCAAAAGAGGCTGATGCAATGTTGTATTTCAATTGGGGTTCCACCCTGATACATCAAGGAATTGGCACATACTACAGTGTCTTTGCTGATTGTATATAGTGCCTGTCAGTAGTCAACAATATATTCTGTGAGGATGTGTAATGCACTCAAGAGTTTCTTGATATTCTAGTGCATAGACACAGATGGGAAATTGTTTCCTGTGTCCCATCCTTGGTCATATCACCAATGGGCAAGCTGTGAGGGGTACCTCAATACAACCTTGATGTTGGCAGATTCCTCTAAGACATGCTGCATGATGTGCACCTTTTGAGCATTGCACTCCAGGCATGAGGTGCCTTCATGAATAGCATCATAGAACCTTGACCAACACCATCACAGTGTAGCTGGAATCATTCCAGGTATTTGACAATCTAGGGGCAGGCTTGCCCCCTAGTACTACACTCAGATATGGTTCCTGATCAAGTTCTGGTATCTACAGCCAGCTCTTCCAGTCTGAATAGCACCCTGTTTCTGAGCTTTCCTCAAGTTGAGATCAGACATAAATTGGTCCATCCTCAACTACTCAGTATGTTCCCTAAGGCATAGTGACCTTGACTTGGTCACTATCAGGGGTCACACAATCAGAGATTTGCTCTATCTCAACAAGCTTAGCTGTGACTTGATTAATTGACTACAGGAGTTCATCTGCATTTGGCCCAGCAAGTTCTCTTGCATCCTCCAAGAAGTAATATGCTTCAACATGCCTAGTGTCAATCATCTAAATATATTCAGTGGTAATCCTGATTTCTGAAGGTAATAAGGAGGTTTCAGATTCTTCACCACCTCTAATGCAGGTCCATCTTCCCAGGTTGACACTCTGGATGTATTTATAACATGCAATCTGCACAGGCTCATTTAGAGCATGTGTCATGGATGCATTTGACATCTGTAATCCTTTGAAGACATGCTGTCCCTTGCTGTCATAGTCAGCACATTCATCTCAATGGATGATGCTCAAGATTGGATGTCATTCAAAATTGAGGCAGTACTATGCCACAGAGGACCACCATCATGAAGGCAGTTCTTGATCAAATGGAAAGGCTATCCAACTAGTGACAACTCATGGGAACCTGAATGAAACCTGTCCAATGCCAAGGATGTTCTTGAAGATTATAAATGGCAACATTCCACCATTTGGCCAACAGTTGCACAACTTTCCACCCAATTCCTCCTTACTACCAGATATCTTTGCTATGGCCATCGAACTTTCCCAAATCGAAACCTCCTCCACTGCCTGTCACCTCACTATGCTCCCCTCCCATATCTTCTATCGTTGGGAATCTTCCGAACTCAACTATGTCCACATAGATCACTTCCTCTGTGACAGGTCCTATGCAGAACCCCTCTCTTGTCTCCTTGATGAACAATCCCTATTCCATCTCCTAGTTCGCTCTTTCCAGATGAACATAGCATTATCAAACCTAGTCCCTACCTAGGTCACCGGACAATTCAACCTAAACCTCGCCAGACATGCTCTTCAGACCCAGAAAAGGGACCTTTTGAACACTATTTATGACCTGAACTTTCACTCAGTCATCAACTTCATCTGAGAGCATCATTGAGAGTATCATTTGTCTCCCCCTCCTATTCCTGTATCGCCTCCTCAGGCTCATATTGTTGATCAATCCACCTCTCCTGCTCCTAGCAACTATCCCTCCACTCCCACTATCCAACCCACACCTCACATTGTCCATATCATCCTGGACTCTCCCCATTATACCTAGACCAACAATGAAGGTATCTACCTTTATGACTTGGAGCAGCAAGTGGAGGACCTTGCCCTCTCCTTGATCTCATGAAGAGAGACTATTGCTGGGAATGGACTCTCAACTGTGAAGCCTCCTTTCAGTCTCTGAAGAAACTCTTTCTTGCTTGTCCTGTTCTTCAACACTCAGACCTGTCAAAACCCTTTATCATCACCACTGATGCCTCCAAATATGCCTCTGGTGGCATCCTTCTGCAAATCAACTCCAATGGTGAATGGCACCCTTGTTCCTATCTTTCTCAGACATTCAGTGATGCCAAACAAAACTACAACATCTATGATCAGGAGCTTCTAGCTATCATCCAAGGACTCAAAGCTTGGTGCCATTATCTTCATGTCTCCCCCCATTATGTTCAGGTCTTCACCAACTACAAAAACCTTCTTTACTTTAAGGAGGCCCACAACCTCAACCATCATCAAGCCTGCTAGATGCTTGACCTCCAGGACTTTAATCTACATCTTGTCCATGTCCATGGGAAACTCCTTGCAAGACCTGATACTTTCTCATGCTGACCTGACCTCATTCCATCATCTAACATGGACAACAAGGACATAGTCCTATTGCCCCCTTCCCTATTTGTCAACATCATTGACAGTACTCTCTACACTCATATCTCTTCCACTTCTGCTTCTGACCCCCTGATGCTTCAGCATCTCCAACTGACTGACACCACATCCTATGTCCATCTCCACTCTCAACTCTCTGACTGGCAGATCACTAACAATGTCCTCACCTACAAAGGGCATGTGTACATCCCTTCTAATGACACTCTCCACTGTTCTATCCTAGACCACTACCATAACCATGACTCTACCAGACACTCTGGTTACCTTAGAACATGCCAACTTGTCTCCACTGAATTTTGGTGGCCCAGCCTCACCCATTATGTGCACAAGTATGAGGAAGGTTGCAGGGTGTGTCAGCAGAACAAAGTCAATACACACCTGACTGTCTCATCACTTACTCCTATCCACACTGTCAGTACCCACCCTTTCCAATCTATCTCCTGTGATCTCATCATTGATCTGCCCCTTTTCAATGGTTTTAACTCTGTGCTGGTTGTGGTAGACCACACCTACAAGGGGGGTATTTTTATCCCAATAAAAGACACCATCATCATAGAAGGCATTGCTGAACTTTTCCTCCACTATGTCTACAAACACTTTAGACTCTACAATAAGATTATCTCCAACCAAGGTCCCCAATTTGCCAATGTCTTTGTCAAAGAACTTGGCAAACTCCTCAACTATGACCTTGCTCTCTCCACCACTTATCACCCCCAAACTGACAGAGAAACTGAACATGTAAACCAAGAACTTAAAACCTATCTTCACATCTTCTGTGGCACAAACCCCATTTTTTGGTCACAGAAGCTCTCCCATACTGAGTTCACCTACAATCACTGTCCTCACTCCACCACTGGTCAATCTCTGTTTTACCTCATGATGAGCTATGAACCCTGTGCCCTACCTACTGTCCTCTCAGAATCCCACATCCTTGCTATGGAGCAATGTCTGAAAACTCTTGCTGCTGCTCAAGACAAAGCTCTCACCACCTACAAACTTTCCAGACAAGTTATGGCATCTTGTACACATCAGAAGTTCACCCCCTTTGTCAAAGGAGATAAAGTGTGGCTAGAAGCATGGAACCTGAAATGTCCAACTAATCTGAAGTTTTCATTGAAGCAAGAAGGACCCTTTATCATTACCAAGGTACTATCTCTACTCTCTTATCAACTTTGCATTCCCAGTACCTGGAAGATCCACCACATTTTCCATGTTTCCCTCCTCACACCCTATCATGAAAATGATCTTCACAGTCCAAACTACCCAGTCCCACCTCTGAAACTTATAGAAGGCAAAGAAGAATACAAAATCAAGCAGATATTAAGACATTGTGGTTGCTGGTCGTCATAGCAATATCTAATCCAATAGAAGGGTTATACAGTTGAGGAATACTTATGGCAATCTGAGTGGGACCTCAAACATTCAAAAGCTGCTCTCAATGACTACAAAAGATGTTACCTCAAGGCCTTTCCCTCCACTGAATAAACTACCACTTTTACCCTACCATCACTATTGTCAAATCTGCTTGTGCCATGTCTATTGAATTTTACTCCTCCAAAGAAGAACTTTTTCAGATTCCTGCTCCTTGTACCATTCACTTTGCTCCCAATATCCTGTCTTCTCCTTCCACCTCTGTCACCACCCTCTCTGAGGTTACCCCACCATCTGACATCATTGCTGAACCAGGCTGGGATGAATCCACCTGAGAACCTACTTCATACCCCTCTGTCCAAGCCTTGAACATCCTACTTGCTAGGGAACATCTTAAGAAATCCCTCTACCATGACCAGAAGGAGGAATTACTTCACTACCTCTCATGTGACCACCTCACTGTTCCCATCTACACCCATTTAAACCTGGACTCTCCTCTTCTTCTTCTTTACAGAGCATTATTTTCTTTAGACAACATCCATCCTCCTACTGCCTGTGTTCCCATATGCCATAACATTCTAGAGACCATGTACCAGCTGAACATGTTGACCTTCCTCTGAGACCTTGAATAGTACCTCCATGAACTGGCAGAACAGGAACAGACCCATATCACACTCCTCCTCACTTATAGCACTTCTGAGGTCTGTACCCTATCCACCTCTTCCACATCTTTGTTGCCTCTCAACTCTGATGAGGAATGTGTTCTCTAATGAGAGGAAGACTGATGGACTGGCCACAACAGTGAAGAACCTCTCCCATTCAACCATTCATCCATACATGAGGTATGCTACAACTGCCAATGCCTTAGCTATCAAAAGGTGGACTGCCTGGACTACCAGTGTGGATTCTGCCATCACTTCCACTCTTGTCACACCACTGCTCACTGCCCCCTCCATCACTGTATTCCAGACTGAGTATCTTCTAATTTGCCCCCCAGTTCTTCCTTCTCCTCTTGTTATCAAAGGTCAACCACTAACCACATGCACCCCTCTAGGGGCCCACTTTGTCCTCAACCTTTGGTAGAATGTCTTCAATGTTCTCCCTCTCCTCCTTACAAAGAGGACTTTGATGCAACTGCAGATGCCAATGTCACTGGATCTCCTGAGGGAGCCTTTTTAGATCTTTAAAGGTCCTTGTTGCTGTCTCAACCCTAATATAGGGGTAATGTTACAATTTCTTTCCTCTTGCTTAGTTACACATATTCTGGATGTTATTTCTTTTTCCTACAATTACTCATCTCTTCCTAGTCATCAGTCCAATGACTCATCATCATCTCCTAATCATAGTTCTTTCCATCATCTTCCAGGATATTCCATGCAATTCCATTGCATTCCATTAGTTCATCTTGCTGACAGATCCTGTGTACAATTGTTCTTTCATATTCTATCAGCTTCTATACTCTAAGTATATAAGCCTCTCTTTTCTCTCACTTCTCTATAAGCTAGTTCTCCTCAGAGTTACTGCCTGTATCTCTAGACTAGCAATCCATTTGATCTTCTTCTATCATCTCTTGACTCTTTGAGCCTCCATCTATGCTCTGAATGGATAGATTGTTTTTGTCTTGAAACTTTTGTCCTTGGATACCAAGTTCACTATCTTGTGAACAGTACCTTGACCTGATCAACTTCTAGTCTTTCAGTTACCTTTGACCCAGTCAACTACCATCATCTGATTACCTTTGATGGTCCTAGTCACCTAACCATTGTCTAGTGACTCTGGTTGACAGACCATTGCTCAGTTCTTTGAATCTCCAAACCTAGTATAGGCTCTTCTAAGGCTATGCTTTGCCCTACCTGGACCAAGTGTAACAGTCTGGGCAATCTACCTTCTGATGGCCAAGACATTGATGGTTGTAGCAAGCCTCATGTATATACAGATGGTTATATAGAAGGGGTTCCTCACTGTTGTAGCTAGTCCACCAGTTTTCTTCCCATTGAAGGATACATTCTTCATCAGGGTTGAGAGGAGATGAAGAAGTGGACAGGGTGGATGGGGTATGGACTTCAGGGGTGTTGTGGGTAAGCAGGAAGATGATGTGGGCTTGCCTTTACTCTGCCAGTTCACAAAGGTATTGTTCTAGATCACAAAAAAGGGTTAACATGCCTAACTGGTGCATAGTCTCTAGGATGTTGTGGCATACAGGAGCACAGGCAGCAGAGGGTTGGACATTATCTAGAGAGAAGGCTCTGTAAAGAAGAAAGAGGGGGGAATCCACATTTAAGTGAGTATAGATGAGAACTGTGAGGTAGTCACAGAAGAGGTATCAGAGGAGTTCCTCCTTCTGATCATGATATAGGGGTTCTTTGAGTCATTCCCTGGTGAGAGGAATGTCTAGGGCTTGGATGGCAGAACATGGAGTGATTTCCCAACTTGGTTCATTCCAGCCAGGTTTGGCAATAACATTAGAGAGTAGAGCAACTTTGGAGAGGGTAGTGAGAGAAGTAGACAGGAAAGAAGTGACATCTGGAGCAAAGTGGACAGTGTGAAGAGGGGTGGTTTGATCTAGTTCCTTGTTGGAGTAAAATTCAATAGACATGGTGGGAGTGGGTTTGACTATGGTGATAATAGGGTAGAAGTGGCAGTTCATATGATAGAGGAAAAGGTTCTAGGGTGATGTCTCTTATAGTTATTGAGAGCAGCTTTTGAATGTTTGAGATCCCACTTAGATTGCCAAGAGTCTTCCTTGACTGTGTATCCTTTCCATTGGATCAGGTATTGTCATAAAAACTGATTGCCATGATGTCTTAATATCTGCTCAATTTCATATTCTTCTTCTTCTTCTACAAGTTCCAGGGGTGGAGCTAGATAGTTCAAGTCCATGTATGTTGTTTTCACAATAGAGTGTGAGAAGGGAGGCATGGAAAATGGGGTGGATCTTCCAGGTACTAGGAATGCAGAGTTGGTAAGAGAGTGGAGATAGTACCTTAGTGACAACAAAGGGTCCTTCTTGTTTTGGTGTAAATTTTGGGTTGGTCAGACATTTCGAGTTCTGAGCTTCTAACCACATCTTGTCTCCTTTAGTAAATGGTATGAACTTTTGACAAGTATAGGATGCCATTACTTGTCTAACAAGTTCATGGGCTGTGAAGGCTTTGTCTCAAGCAGCTGCAAGGGTTTTTAGATGTTGTTCTATGGCAGGGATATGAGACTCTGAGAGGATGGTAGATAGGGCATGGGGTTCATAACCTATCATGAGGTAAAATGGGGATTGACCAGTGGTGGAGTGAGGATGGTGATTGTGGGCAAACTCAGTGTGTGAGAGTTTTTATGACCAGGAAATGGGGTTGGCACCACAGAAGATGTGGAGATAGGTTTCAAGCTCCTGGTTTACATACTCAGTTTCTCTGTTGGTCTGAGAATGGTAGGCAGTGGAGAGAGCAAGGTCATAGTTGAGAAGTTTGCTGAGTTCTTTTGCAAAGGCAGAAGCAAATTGGGGTCCATAATTAGAGATGATTTTGTCATAAAGTCCAAAGTGTTTGTAAATGTGGTGGAGAAAAAGTTTAGCAATCCCTTTGGCAGTGATGGAATCTTTGGTTGGAATGAGAATACCCCCCTTGTAGGTGTGGTCTACCATGACCAGCACAGAATTAAAACCATTAGAAGGAGGTAGGCTAATGATAAGATCACAGGATATAGACTGGAAGCAGTGGGTGCCAGCAGCCCAGATGGGAGTCAGTGGCAGGACAGTCAGGTATGTATTGACCTTGTTCTGCTGACACACCCCACAACCTTACACATACTTGCACATTTAATGGGTGAGGCCAGGCCACCAGAATTTGGTGGAGACAAATTGGCAAGTTTTGAGGTAACCAGGGTGACCAGCAGAGTTGTGGTCATGGCAACATTTAAGGATAGAACAATGAAGGGAATCATCAGAAGAGATATAAATGCATCCTTTGTGAGTAAGGACATTGTTGGTGATTTGCTAGTTGGAGAGCTGAGAGTGGAGACAGGCAGGGGATGAGGTGTCAGTGAGCTGAAGGTATTGTAGCATGAGGGGGTCTGAGGCAGAGGCAGAGGAGATATGTGTGTGGAAAGCACTTTTGATGAGGTGGACAAAGGGGGAAGGAGGGAGCAAAACAACACCTTTGTTATCTGTGTCAGAGGAGGAAATTGGGTCCAGATGGTGAGAGAGAGCATCAGGGCCAGCAAGGAGTTTGCCTGGGACATGGACAAGGTGAAGGTCAAAGTCTTGGAGGTCAAGGAATCAACAGGCTTGGCAACAGTTGAGGTTACAAGCTTCTTTGAAATAAAGAAGGTTTTTGTGGTTGATGAAGACCTGGACATGATGAGGAGATCCATGGAGATAGTAGCACCAAGCTTTCAGCCTGTAGATGACAGCTAACAGTTCTTGGTCATAGATGTCATAGTTCTGTTTGGTGTCACTGAATGTCTGGAAGAGGTAAGAACAAGGATGCCATTCACTATTGGCATCAGTCTGAAGGAGTATTTCTCCTGAAATGTACTTGGAGGCATTGGTGGTGATAGTGAAAGGCTTGACAGGATCAGGAAGTTGAAGGACAGGGCAAGTAAGGAAGAGCATTTTAAGTGACTGAAAGAATGTTTCACAGATGGGAGTCCATTCCCAGTGATAGTCTTTTCTTGTGAGGTTGAGAAGAGGACAAGCAATGGTGGAATAGTCAGAGATAAAATGTTGGTAGAAATTGCTGAAGCTAAGGAAAGATTGGATGTCTTTGATCTTAGATGGGGTTAGCTACTTGACAATATCATTGAGTTTGACAGGGTCTATGACAAGTTGTCCCAGCTTGATGATCCTCCTGAGGTACTCCACTTCAGAAGAGGTGAACTGATACTTCTCAAGCTTGAGATGAAGGTCTAGTTCAGTCATGCACTAGAGGACTTGCTTGGTCCATTCAGTGTGTGTTACTTCATCAGGAGAGAAGATGAGGAGGTCATCCATATAGATAATAAGCCATCCCTCTGTAATCATGTCATGGAAGGAGTCATTCATGAATTATTGGAATGCAGCAGGGGAGTTATACATGCTGAAGAACATGATAGTGGGTTCAAAGAGGTCTCAACGGGTGACAAAGGTAGCTTTCCACTGGTGTCTGTCCTCAATATGGACATTATTATATCCTCATTGAACATCAAATTTGGTGAAGATGTGGGTGTTGTCAAGTTTATTGACAAGGTCAGAGATGAGAGGAAGAGGATAGGCATTATGGACAGTATGTTCATTGAGGTAACAATAGTCCTAATAGGGCAAAGTTTGCCATCTTTCTTTTTGATGAAGAAAAAGAGTGAGACCTGGGGTGAGGAAGATGGGCAGATCTTTCCCAAGGCAAGGTTTTCATCAATGAATTTGTCAGCTGCCTTTTTCTCATCTGGGGAAAGAGGGTAGAACTTCCCAATCTTGAGAGTGAAGTTGTCCTTGAGATTAACCTCATTGTCATAAGGGTAAGTGGGGGGAATGTGATCCATGGCTTCTTTGAAAAAGACTTGGGCGAATTCAGAGTATTCAGGGGGAAGAGTGACCTTTGATTTGGCCAGTTTGGCAGCCATAATAAGTTTAGTGACTGTAGTGAGTTTAGTGACCACAGGGGAATTGACTAGGAAGCATTTAACAGCTCCTCAGATAATTCAATGTATTACCCTGTTGTCCAGAGCTGGTTTGATGTAGGTGGACTCTTCTTTGCAATCAAGAAATTGGAAGAGTCAGGAGTCATAGATGGTGGAAACATTGTGGTGTTCAGGGATGGAGTGAGAGACTCCAGGTTGTATGACATAGGAATTGTGTTGATCAGTGTCAGACACAAAGTTGACATAAAGTCCTTTTGATTGATTGGTAGTTTCAGAGACAGAGAGGGTACAGGTCTCCCAATTGATGGTGGGGTTGGCATGACAAAGCCACAGGAGTCCAAGGATGACATCTTCATGTCCACAGTTCATGATGTGGAGAAGAATACAGTGAGTGATCCCCTCAATGTTGACAAAGAGGGTAGTAGTGAAGCAAATAGCCCCTCTATTGTTCTGAGTTTGATCTGCATTTTGAACAGGGATGAGAGTGGTGAGTTTTGTAGTGGGGAGTTTATGCTTTTGCACAAACTGCCAGTTGATGCTGAAGATGTCTACACCACTGTCAATGAGAGCTTTGGCATCCATGGTTTTCATAGTGTGCAAGGGAATTATAACTTAAATAGGGATTTGTATGGATTTCATAGTTCTAGGTATTGTTATATTGACTCAGCCACATGTATTGGGAGAGTAGATAGCTAGTGTCAATCTAGTTCTCTGTTCTAAAAATCCTTTCTGACTGCAAAGGACATATGAGCCACACACTCCTTATCATCATCCCCCACTTTCTTAAGACAGAGAAGGTCTTCCTTTTCAACTTTCTTTACACAGGGACAGGGAGGAGGTGGTTTGTCATTCTGAGACTTCTTGCATTCCTAAGTCCTATGTCCTTTCTCCCTACATTTGAAGCATTTTCCTTCAGTGATGCATTTTTTGTGTTCTTCAGGAGTGAGTTTGTTGATGTATACAGTATCAACATCTATATCATTTGGATCCTTCTCAGGTTTGAGAGAGGTGAAGGATTGATATGTGTGTCAGGAGGAGGTTTGGCAGCTGGAGATTTCACAAGCATGTTCATTCTGGGTGTTAAATGTGGAGACTTTGTACATCCACATTTCAAGGGTTTCAAGGACTGTCTCCATGTTGAAGATACATCATATGAGGAAATCAGGGATCCTGACAGAGTAAGACCTGATTAGGACATTCTGGTCAGTGATATTGGTGAGGGTAGATTTGTTAAGGAATTCAGTATGGTATTTGGCAAGAGAGGGTTTGTATTTCCCTCTCTTCAGAGTCATGCAGGTGTTGGTGTGTCAAGAGATGGCAACTCCAACAGTGTCATGTTGTTTGAACAAGATATAGAATTTCTTGGAAAATTCTGTGATGGTTCTAAGATCTGGGTTTTCCATCTTTATGATGTTGGCATAGAAGTTGGTTGCCCAGATTAGGGCAGCTCCTTTGGTCATATAAGAGAGAGAAAAGGTGATCTTCTTCTCATCTGCATTGTAAACATCCTTGTTAACAAGGAGATAGAAGGTGACCAAGTCAAGCCACTGCTTGGCTTTCAGAAAATTGCTGTCAAAGTGTTTAGGTGGGGCAAGACAGAGTTCAACAGGTTTTATAGACATGGTGAGGGGTGGTTCTGTGATTGTAGGTTCAGTGATATATTCTTCATATTCATCATTGAAGAATTCATCAGTTTTAGGGATTCCTACAATGGTAGGTTCTGAGGGGAGGTCAAGGGTTTGATCAAGATGATCAGTGAGTTATTCCATGTATTTGGCTTCCTTGGCAGAGGAAACAGGGTAGTTCAAGGGGTCAGACAGTCTTGAGGGAGAGTTTTAGTTTTGCTAGTGGTGAAGTGTCAGAGGATTCTCCTGACTCATGTTGAGGAGTTCAATGGGTGCCCCATGCAAGGTTGACAGAGGGTCTGTGAGAAATGGTGGGTGAACTATATGAGAGTAGTCACTTTCAGGGAAGCTAGTTCTTTTGTTACACTTGGTACAGATAGGACAAAGTGTAGCCTCAGAAAAGCCTAAGATAAGATAACTAGACAATGGATTGTTGACTGAGTCTGTTCACAACATGGTGAACTTGGAACTGATACCCAAAAGTAAAAAGTAACAGGGTCAAGGGGGTCAGGGACAAGCTATCCATTCAAAGCATGGATAGAGGCTCTCAAAGAGTTAAGCAGTGATGAGAGAAAAAGGGTATATTGCTAATCTAGAGGTACAGGTAGTAACTTTGAGGAGAACTAGCTTAGAGAAGAAAAGAGGAAGAAGGAAATGGAAGGTTTATATACCTAAGGTATAGAAACTGATGGAAAATGAAAGAACTAAAGTGCATAGGAAGTAGTAAACAAGATGACTAAGTGAAATGCAATAGAATCACATGGAATGTCCAAGAAGATGATGGAAGAACTATAATTAGAGGATGATGATGAGTCATCAGGCCAATGACTAAGAGGAGATGAGTAACCATAGGAAAAAGAAATAGCATCCTGAACACACATGACTAAGCAAGAAAAGAGAAGTCATAACAATCACTACAGAGAATAAGAAGTAGTCAATGAAATTCAGAACACTCTATAAAGTTGATTGTCTAAAAATCAAGTCAGTTAGTGTTATCATCTAGCTATGAAAGAGTGTATCTTGTCATATAAGACAATGAAGTTTACAAGATATTTTTTCAGAACCTGAATTGAAGGCTCAGGTAAACCTGCATGTGAGTCTGACTTATGATACAATCCAAATCCTACAGACATGGTGTCACCTGACTAAAAGTATGATAGTAGCAGCAGCTTCTTTACAGCTATGCCTAGTTTTAAAAGAGTGGCCTTCAGAGTGTTGTACAAACACTCTGAGAGAAATACAACATCAAATAGTTTTGACTACACCTTTCACTTGTATTTATTGATCATTTCCAGATATGCAAGAGTATTTTTCAACTCCAGGTGACTCTGAAGCAGTCCATTGGCAGTTTTGTGATTGAAAAGATGATAGAGAATTGATTTCTCATGGTGAACAGCTTCTAAGTGGTGTTTCCTATATGATGTGCCAATTATCCCAGGTTAATGTATGGAACATAGATAAATTGTTGAAAATATACTCACACAGTATATATATAATCTGTTCTGACTCTTTCTTAAAGAAGTAGCATATATCTAATGTAGAACTAGCCTGATATGTTCAACAGTCAAGAGGTTCCTATAGACCTCAATAAAGTGTCAGGAAACTTCAAACCACAAACATGGTGAGTCCACAGAATGTCATTTAAGGGAAAGCAGATACAATATAGCACTGCTGAGGAGTTAGTTGTGGCTATGAAAGCTATTGAGAAAGAAGAGGATTTTCAAAAAGGACAGCAGATCAGTCTAATACTCATCCTAAAGATTCTGTTTCACATAATAAATATATTATTCTTGCATGTGATTCAGATGAGACTGCAGCTGTGGACAGTAGCATTGAACAGAGGATAAATCCTCCAAGTCCTCTCTCTAAACCTTTTGCCACAAAGAAAGCTATAAAAGATGTCCAAAAACTTGTTTCAAAAATATTTTATAAACCCCAACAAATCTGACAATTGAAATAAGATGGCTATAAAGAAGTTGATTATACCATAGTCAAATCCTTCTCTTCCTTCATTCCTAAAACATTGTTCCTTTTGTAGGATAAACCTTTGATATGCAGCAGCTTACTCAAATGCAACTCAAACAGAAATCTGAGGCTGCTGTGTGCCCAACTGTCCAAATCCCTCCAACAATCAAAAGAGACACCAAAAGAAAATCCATAAAAAGGATTTATGGTACTTGGCTTAACACAGTAGACCCCTAGTCAGTGCAATGGATGAAAATAGTGATTGATACTTCTGAGAATGATAGAGTCAAAAAACATCTTTGGTCATTTGTACATGAGTCCTGGTTCAATGAAGTAAATACAAAATTGATTCAAAAAATAAAATCCATATCTAAAGGAGAAGTTTCCTTCTCCCTCCAAGAGTTGCAAAATAAACCATGATTTGTTCAACAAAATAGATCTAAGGATTTGCTTAAACAAAACACAACAATCACTCTCTTCAATGAATCAAAAATTCCAATCATAGCACTTATTAATTCTAGATGCTCAGGATCTGTTATTGATAAAGAATTTATAAGAGAATGTCAAATCCTGACTCACAACATTCCTCTACCTATAAAATTTCAAAACACAGAT
>JBBPMY010000544.1:0-14388 GCA_038090615.1 Phylloporus gajari
AACAATGGTCATTATATGACCAGTTGCTCTCAGTATTATATAGACATGACAATTGTATATCACCATCTATATAGAGTATAAACATATGACAAAGTGTGGTCATTCCCTGTCAATTTATTATCTTAGATATACATACCTATCAATATATATTATATGGTTTCAGGATGCATATGATTACTCATACATTCTCATTCCTTGTAAGTAGTTACTGCACTTGAATCATAATTAGGAGTATTTATCAGAACTATCTGATAATATCAGCTTTTCACACTTCCCCTGATGTGGGGGAGTTGGAGTGGACTTGTTAATCCCTTGTACTCGAATCATTAGATGACTTGAACAAAAGCACATACCTTGTTCAAGAAATGCATAATGACCATTTGCCAATCTCGTTTTCCTCAGTTTCCAGGGTGTGACCTCTCTGTGGGCTTGCCAGCCTTGACAACAACGAGATATGGTACAGCATGACCAGTGCATTCATACAGCCGAGAGTAAACCCTGCCCATGTTGTGCTGCCGAGCACCCTCGCCCAAGACAACGAAGCTCAACAGTTCGGGATCATAGTTGGGATTCATGCCCAGGATGTCGAGAACAATGCAGGGGTTGGGCCTGTCATCTCCTGAACCAAAAATATTGCAATCGCAAACAACGGGTATAAGTCTGTGCTTGTCGTCATACTTCACCTGTGAAAGTGTGTCGATAGTGTGACGTAGTGAAGCTTCTCCTTCTGTATAACATGGGACTTGGCAAATCGCGAACTTGTTGTGATGTTCAGGTGCATGGGGAGAACTGAAATTGATCGATTCAATGAACTTGAATGTGACGATGCTAATCATTGAAATCGACAGTGCCAGGAGAATGTATTGCGAGAAGAGACATTAAGGCGGGTTGTGGTTATCAACCATGCTGATGAGGCAAAGGTTTCAGAGGCAACTCTTCTGGGTAGCGAGCGTCCCAGAATCGATCTTGAGGCTTTCAATTGATTTCATGAGGTCCTGGCTTGAATAAGTTGATACGGGCTTGTCAGGCAGTTCCGGAGGTATCTGGACAGTCTCGTACAGCCGTCTTGTTCATCAGGTCATCTTATTTGTCCTGAGTTGTTCCTGGTAAGTCATCCTACCGTGTCAGAGGATTTACTGTAAAATGGTAAGAGGGAGAGCAAGGATGGCATACCTGGGTACCATATGTCAAGTTGCTGTGAAAGCTTTGGGTGAGCTAAGATCGTACTTTTCAGCAAAACCAAAATCAACAAGTAGCAATCACCATACCATGCTTGCGGCCTGTTTGTCGACATGTTGGAGGATTCCTGAGAGTTGGATACCAGGCACGAGACGTTGTTGTATTACCTAATTGAAGTGATCATTCGAATCCCAATCCGAGCCGTATATCTCTGCATACATGTTGTCTAACTCTGAACCACAATCACTATCTGAATGTTCACTTTCCCCATCCAGGCTGCTTTCGGGATCAACATATTCTGGCCCCCGCTCCTCCAGATCACTTGCATCTGGTAGATGCCAATAAAGTGAGTCTAGATTGGACAATAAAAAATCCTGGTGAAGATCATTGAATGCAATCGAGTACGATCCAGCACTTGTGAAGTTGTCTGGCATAGAGATCTCTTCGGAATTGCATTCTTGTGCCTCACTCTGCCTGACATGTGAATAGACATGACCAACACCTAGGCCCCAGTAGTGGCTTATCATCATGTCCTGGTCTACGAACCTATCACAGATCAGACACGAGTGGCGTTAACAAATTGCAAAGTTACCTATTGACATAGTAATATCACCAATCCCCAGAGTCTCTTGATAGGGGAGATAGTGTACTGCCATCAGTGTGGTACTCTCCCTGCACAAAAGCAGGTAATAGATGAGCTCCTCTCAAGATGTCAGCAGGGTCGATGAAGTCAAATGCATGACTGTCGATCATTGGGACAAAGCGAAGCATATCCAGTTGAACTCCACCACCCCTTGAATCAGGGGGAATCCACTTGAACCACCGTACATGCAAAAAATCAAGACGTCAAGGGCGATTGTCCTTCGACTCCGCACCGATGTACCAGACATTTGCATGGTAGACACCAATAATCCATGCATAGCAAAAGCAGTGTTGTGGTAAGTCTTCCATGTTGTCACTTGGGGGAACGAGCATCATTATGTCATGTTGATCTGTTTGGGGGTTGAAGGTATCTTGACTGCAGCGAACATTGTAAGAGGTATACATAGTTGACCCAAATCACATTGTGTTGGTAGATGCGGCCCCCATTGAATATGACTTGACTGAAATTGCCCGCACTTGATGCATCATTGCTATCAACTAGGCCTGGTAATGTTTCAATATTGGTTGGCCGTTCTGAGCCGTGGATATGAATTGCTTTAATGCATGGAAGGAGATGCTGTTTTAATTTGGGAATGAAATCCTGCTCGCGCGATTGAAGTCATCATCCAAGCCAGACAAACTCAGCGTGTACCTTCACAGCTGGGTCATCCATATTCCTCCGAAGAAAGTTGTTGAGGTCAATTGGATGGTGTTGGGATTGTCCGATGTTGTAACATTCATCTGGGGAGCCTGAACAAGTTTCAAATGGTCTGCTGATACTGGACTCGCAGATCTATTGAATTCTCGCCTGGCACCGCTTGATCTGAGTCAACTGTCAGACAAAGTCTTTGTGACTGGTACGTAGATACCTCCCCTTCCCGACACGGTGTTCCAGTCCACCCTGAAAAAAGTGAGATTATATCCATACCAGAAAGCGGGGAAGGGGCGAACCAACTGTGTCGAGTAGGAGTCTGTCATCCCATACATCCTAATGGTAGTCACATAATCTCCAAGGGCATGTAACTTGTAAGTACAAAGATTCAATGTTTTGGGTCACTGTGCTGGTGTTGCTATTGCAGAGTCTGCAGGCCTGGACTGAGAACTACTAGCGCCCGCACAATGTTGGCGCTTCCGAGCTTTGCACTTCAGCTCTTTGCTGTCGAACACAGGACAAGTGTTGGCCTCGAAATCATGGATAGCATCCCCTAGGGTCTGAGTGACATTATCCATGACTTCAAGTGTTTCATCGGTGTGCATCCACAGTTTGGCCAGGCCATGCCAATGACAAAGGAGGTAAAGAAGTCCCAATACAGATGAGTTATAGGGTTCAGGAAACAAACCTTCGAATACAGGGAGAGTGCACTGGCACATAATTTAGCCAACCTTTGTATCTTGCTGAATACATGCATACCTGAAGGAGGTCCTCGAAGTCATGGGCCATGATTCTTTTCATCTCAGATGTATTCTTTGCAAATTGGTGGATCATATCTTTCCCAAATGAAGGAATCAGACGATATCTTCCAGTACGCGGACAGTGAATTGAATTATCATCAGTATAGGATTGCAGACAGCATACCTTTGATCAATTTCTTGCAGCTGATTTCCTTTCAGACTTTCCAACATACAAAGGAGATGTGTAAGTATGGATTTCCAAACCCCAAGTTCAAATTCGTGCATGAGATCAACCATGAGTATGATGAAGAAGTTGAAACCAAGCACAGAAAGTTTCTCTGAAAATGCATTCTGCCCGGGTCAGAAAAAGAATGCATTATGCGTACGCGCATTAACCTACTGAGGTAGGGGTAAGCAACTCATCCTTGAGAAACGACTTGACTTGCACCAAGTTCACTGCATAGTTTTTGTCATAGATAAGTACTCTTGAATTTGAAACTCTACTCTGACGGTCGTCATTGTCAATGTGGGCCAGCTGCTCTCGCCGAGACGTGTCCTCCTCCATACCCATAGCAGGCACATGCAGCATTTGCACGGTGCAGCGTGGTCATGGGCATGCACCAAGGTTGCGTATAGATGCCATCAGAATCCTATCATTCGCCAAGTAAATGATTCAACGGTAAAATGAATCTATATAATGCAGGAACAACTTACTTCTCCAGATAATCAGCAGAATAAGTGAATATTCGGGGATAGAATCATCGCTTGATACTGTTGCAACACATTATAACAACACCATGCTGATACACTTCAACAAACTCATCGTCAAGAAGAAGCTTCCACTGCTCATGGAAGAACTCGCCTTGGCAGTGTGTAAATAGTGCATCGCTCACGGCCTTGTGACCCAGGTTCTGCGACAGAAAGCTTTTGAACTCGTCTGGGAGCTCCCACAAATGAGAACACGGATTATACGGAAGACCAATGCTTACCACCTCAAAGTATGCCACATGAGAACAAAGATGATTCGTAGGTTGACACCTTCAGTACTTTGATTCATTCCCAAAGTAAACATACAGCAGCCACAATTTGGTATGGCCAAAGTCAGTCAGGTGTGTTGAGTCGGACCAAAACATGAGTCCTGCAAGTACACAAGGTAGATTGCAATTGGGTTCCGGCGGTGAACCTTGGAGGGCCATGTGTGCTTTGATGAATGCAGGGGAAGTGAAGAGTTTGCCGTGTATTCTTACGTCGTGATCTTTGTGAGGTGGCTGCCATCGTAGCTCATATGGTTCGAAATGGAAGAGTTGTGCATGAGCTGGATTCATAATTTTTTCTTTGATGATAGAGACCAAAGAATGATGATAGAAACAAGGGAATGTGTAGTCCTTTGGCCCCGGGACCCTTGAGCGATTATGGAATGGCATCAAAATTGTGACAAAAGAGCATTTCCATCCTTCATTTTCACTCAACCACTCTGGGATATCGTCGTCAAACTGGTTTTGTCTGAGTTCCTTGTCTATCTTATCCCATGAGGTCCACGATACGTCTGAGGACGAAAAAACTGGATCACCGATGATATTGAGTAGCTGCTTGAACCCTTCCTTGGATTTCTGTGCACCCTGGTTCCAATACCAATCTCTGAGGCGCATTGAGCTTTCATTTGGGTAGAGGTTGTATAGAGTTCCAGAGGGTTCTTTTGATACACCCACAAGTGCCGATTCCAAGTTGACGGATGAGGAACACATGTTCTCTACCGAGTATGGATCTTCTGGATCATGACACAGTGGAGTTTCGGCGTTGTATATATGGAAGAGACTGAATTTATTTGGCTGTGTCCTGATGATCTTGCATAATGAGGACAGCAAGGTTGGAGTTGACAGCTCGTGGTGGGTGGGTTTGTCCATAGTTGCTCCTGAACTTGTCTGTGGACCAGAGAGTAATTCAGGAGGAGGGTGGGGTAATGGCAGCTCCAGAAGCACGTCCCGAAACCATACTGGTAACTTGCGATTGACACGGCGTGGCCTTTGCAGTGCCAATGGGACTGTATCACCCTCAGGCTCCTGAGGTTGAGTCACCTATGCTATTAAGTAGATAAGCAAGGGAAATATTCCATACGTACCTCGTCTGCTTGTGGGGGAGAAGCCTCCTTTTCAGGTACCTGTGATAATGGAGTAACAGCAAATGACAAAAAATATCACATACCATGTTTGCATCGATGGAAGATGACTGCTTGGGCCTTGCTTCAGAAGAATGGCTCAAGCTGGGGACAGTTGGAGTTTGACCTGTGATATCCCTGGTAGCATCTGAGAGCCTTGCTCTTTTAGCTTGAAACACATCTCTTGCCTTGGCAAGCATACTGGAAAGTCACTTCTTCCCCTTGTTACATCCCTTCTCGTGACGAGTAAAAGCACCTAGACAATTGAATGACTGACCACAGACACACGTTTGTGAGAAAGTATGTCCTGCGACATCGGCCATCGCCACTCAAGTGACTTAGCAATGGGCCAAGGGTTATAGTAGTCAAAGCTGTGACCTGTAACATGTGACGTATGTAACATTGGCTTGTAGCAGTTAAGTGGCCGACTGCCTAATGCTTGCGAAATGTCGAAAACAACATTCATTTGATCAATTACAGGGCAAAACTTTGGAATAAATAGATAAATAAATTGAAAACAACTTGCGGGTAACACACACAAGGTGAAGCTGCCTTCAATGAAACGTACAGTCCATGACACCAACCATATGAATTAGGATCAAAGTAATCTACAAATGCTAATCTTCACTATCAGGCATATGAATAGGGGAAACACTCACTCTGACTTTGCTCCCACTTGTTCCCATTGGAACAAGGTGAAGTCGCCTATGCTGACATGAGCAATGGCAGCAATGTATCTTCCCTTTACTGTCTCGAGTTCATCGTCCTCAACGATGGCATGCACACACATCAGCTCCTCCACTTCTGCGTCACCTAGAAAATGACGCATTGTGGCTTCCCATTCGTGCTGTTGCTGCTCAATATTGGCTAGACCCACAGCGAATGCTTTCTTCATCATCAGCATTCTTGTGAATTTCTTCCATAGAAGATCAGGTGGAGGAGGTGAGACAAGGGGTATGGACTGTCAAATTTTTGTAAGAAGGGTTCACTGAAATTTATGAGTCCTACCACGGATTTACACACTCCTTCGAAGATTCTATGAGCAAAATGGGTGGTTTCAGCAGGTCGTCCATCTTGGGACGGGAAAGTAGTGCAAAATACAGGTGGCTCATTGGAATACATGGATACAAGGGTGGCGTGTTGCAAGAACGATCCTTTGATAGACATGGATGATCCAGGAGTGACTTGGTCCAAAAGTTATTTGCTCAGAAGCACTATTCACACATATATACTTTCATGTAACTCAGCAATCAACTCCACAACTCCAAAATAGACATGTGATAATATGTCACAGGTATCGTTATCAGAAATCCACTAGAAAATCAGACACATAGTCAATGGGTTGAAGTTCTAACAAGTCCAACAGGGCTTTGAGACGCGGGGATCCGAAATGTTCAAGAAATATATTCGCAAGGAATGGAAATATGAGCTTGTATTCCATCGAAACCACACAGATATGACCTGCTGTGAGATATTGGGTGGGCAACTGGTAGAACCCGAGACCCAATTCCTGTAGCAGCACAACTGTCTGTAAAATGGTTTTAAGTATCAAAGGAAGAATATTTTTCTGGGCTTACCCATGATAAGACAAAGGAGAGCTGCTGGATCAAATAGAAAATCATGGGACTGATGAAGGGTTGGACAGGGGTATCCGGGATGATCTCCATAACACCAATCCAGGCAGGGGACTGAGTGTTGATGAGAGTGTGGTAGTGCAACTCGTGCACCCACTTGTCTGCAAACCACACGACTATAGGCTCACTGGGAACGTTGAGCCAATGATGCCAGAATGGATACCCAAAGTTTGGGTCCCATGTCGTGCCTGCAATGAGCAATTGAATGTCGGTGGTGGACAACATTTTAGAATCGGGAGGGAGCATTGAGATAAGTAGGAATCCCGCCTGTAGAGATGATGCAGGGGGCCAGAGAAGTATTTTGATTGTGTTCCAGACCTTGTGCAGATACAAATACGGAACAAGCATGAGCTAACTTCAAGTTAGCCAAACAGCGTTTTTGTTTTGTCTCGAAAAGGACATACTTTATCGATGAGCAGTTGTTGATATTCCAGATCTCCAGGCAGGTGGTGGGACAGTGGTGGAATCCTATTGAACCCGAGAATCAGCCTTGGGCTTACAGGGACTATGCTAATTGTAAATAACTGCTTGTGAAAAACAATCGAATGCATACCTTGTCCCAACTCCCAAGTCACGGGGCCAAAGCGACGCCTCACCAATGCCTCATTGACAATCTGAGTTGCCACAGCACGATCTAATATCAGACGTGAGTTGTACAACATGTCCAACAAAATGCGGCCGGATAGAACACGATGAGCAACTTCGAGGATGCAGTTGACCAAAATATGCCACCATTCTTGAGAGAGGTTGTGTAAAAGTATATACATCGTCACTAGAGTAGAATGAGTCAAAAGAGCGATGTTTACAAGAATGTTGTCTACCTGCATGATCTTCATACGGCAGAAGTGCTGCGGTGGCTTCGTCCGATGCATCTGTTGAAAGTGGGACCAATATGTTGAATGGTTCGTCAGGGGATCTGGTGAATGGGGCAAGTACCAAACCTCTGAATGGGATGAGAGCGGGATGTTCCCTGTGCATGGCTGAGCCCGGAAGAAAGGTCAGCGCCTGAGCGGTCACGTTGTCAGGACTTATCATTCATTGTCAGTGTCACGTTACGATTAAATCATGTAATTATATGTACTTGTTTGTGTTTTGCAGGTGTGATGCGGTGTCGTGTTCTGCATTCGTCCTAGATATCGTATCTCATGATGCTCCTGTTGTCGTCTACCACCATGATCAAGTACAACGTGACCTTGCAAAGAGAGGGTCAGTACATCTGAAGCGCACAAAAAGATAGGAAGGATGGTTCAGGCAAACCAAACAGCCTGACACACACTCATGAGGACCCTGCTTACACTAGTCACGCTCCTTGGTATGGTATGCTCTATTGCATGCCCCTCGTCGTACCTAAAATCCCCGTCACGTTGTAGTCAGTGGTGTTCAGTTCAGATTGACCAAATGACTGACATGTGCCTGCGAGGACCTTGTTTACACTTGTCGTGCTCTTGGGCATGCTACACTCTATCGCGTGCCCCTTGTCATGCCTAATCCCTGCTGTCAGTGGAGTTCAAGCTGATCGTACCTGACGCACCCTTTTCCACTTCCATTTCGTCCACCAAGCCCTTTGATTCTTCACCATGTCAGGTCCCACCATCATCCTATATCATTTTGAACGACAGGAGTAGCCGTTTGCTCGTGTTTGTCAAACTCTTGCACGTGTGCTTCCCACAGGTCATTGTCATCAACAAATGACTGAACAAGAGAACTTGGACGTAAAGGATGGCGGCTGGAAGGTATCACATCTTGTCTAATTGTGTCAGAGTGTTGAGGTCGAGGGGTGGTATAAGTACGTGCGAGATCGTAGATGAGACTCTTGCATCCCAAAGTGCTGCAAGTCCGGTCTAAAAGTCAGAATGGTCCTCACTTTCCTGTTCTTCACAGGTCTGTTTGACACTAGGTATGATTATTGACTTTTGACATAGAGTTATGGGACGTACATTGTACTTGGGAAGGCCGACTGCAGTGGCGGATACCTCACAAGTTGAACCCATCAATATGCTGACGCCAGCCAAATGCCTAATATGGTAAGTCACGGCTCGTCATTTGTGGTGAAGTCACTGGCTGCCGTCAAGCTTCAAGTACGTTCCTGTTTCCATTGCACGTATTCAATGCGTCTGACTTACCTGACGTGGCCTCGACGTAGTTGTTTGCTTTGACAGGTCTACCTGTGTGTTCAAACATGGCTGACACTGAAGTGGCCTCGGTGTGGTTATCTGCTTTGGTAGGTCTACTCGGATGTTCAAGCGTGGCTGATGCTTGTGAGTTGCTATTTGCGGCTTTGTCAACATCGTAGGATCCAATGGATGATCTGGGCTGTTGGTGGAGTGCTCCGGATGGCCCAGGTATGTACCATATTGTATTTGTGGCATTTGTGTTGACTTTTGCATTCTGACGACGACAATGGTGCCACACAGCACCTGTGTCACCACCATCTACCACTCAATGCATGTGTCAACGGCTGTAACGATCCCACACTGCATGACAATAACGACAATGACACTGACATGGCCTGATCGTACGTGTGTGGGTGAGCCATCGTGCGTCAAACCCCGCACAGTTCACCCATATTCAACCATCCCTGCTTTTTGTCTGCAACAAGCCATTCAGACATTATTCAATCAAGTGTTGCAAACTATGCCCCACAGCCCCACCTTCATGGATGCCTCTTACGCCTGCAACTCCAACTCTGAGCCTTCTCTTCAGTACTTTGGACAGTCTCCCTATGACGTTTCTACTATGACTTGTGTGTCTCTTTAATTACTGTCTCTCACACCATCCACAGTACCTGGTCCTTCTTCTTCATCTCCCACCTTGATTTCAACACTCTCAACTTGACCATCATCGGAGAATACTCGCACATCCCCTCTGCCAACTACACTGCCACTTCCCCTGGTTGTCCCTATACCCTACCCAAGGATGGCATTTCTCCCCCTGCTATCTACAATCTCGGCGGCAGCGAGCTTTCTTGTGATAATCTTCTGGCAGGTGCAGGTGTATGTATTCCCCATCGTTGGTTCACAGTGTTCCTTACTCTTCTGTCCCCCAGTTTCCATCGCTTCAGCCCTATCACTGCTCCCACGATATGCTTGGCAGCTGAGACACCACACAATTCATATAACGAAGATTCTGATGGGGTCAACAACAACTTCTAACCTGCGACCACAACAGGGAATATCGCCGATGTTCGTCGTGAGACGATCAGTCATCACCGCATCGAGTCCAAGCACAGGCTTCGCAATAGCTACCACAGGCTCAAGGATGCTCTCCCTGTCTCCAACCAAAAGTCAAGCAAGGTTTCTCTCCTTGACTGCAATGCTACCTATCTTGAAAATGAGATTCAACGACTCTACACATGCGTATCCCCCCATCATATCTACTCCCCCTGCTCAATCCCCATCTCATGAACCTCAAAATGTCCTGTGTTACCGGTTACATTATCATTCATGGACTATTATCACGGACGACTCGTATTACTGGAATACCTGCCTGGCCACAGGTTGCATCACTAACAACAGCGGATTCTTGGCACCACACTTGTTTTTAGTTCCAGATTCTTCCAACACCCCCACCTTTAGTCCTTACGTGTTCCTCAGGTGCCCACTTCTTCTAGCATAATCTAGCATCCTGTACAGAAAATTCAGTCACACCAGGATGCTCTGTTTCCTTGCTCGACAGTGGTCGACTCGCAGTTAGCCGTCATCTGGATAGTTTCAGAGTCAGAGATTCTGAAAGACTAAGCCGTTCAGGACACGTACCCCAGAGGGTGTAAATAGCAAGTAGTAATCAATGATAAAATATACTTAAATTCAAGAAGTTCCTAATTTCGGTTCTGATTGACTTTGGCAGTGCTGACGCGGAACGACTACTATCCTTCAATATGCCCCCACTCCAGTCAACAATGAGCTGGCAAACATTGACTTGTTTGAGCCACTACCCACTACTGTCCTACCCGACATGCCTGTTATGGCGTTGTCAATGACCTGGTGCCATCAACATCAGGACATGATGACTGTGACTCCTACGTACCAATATTGGCATGTATTCCCACCACGTTCTACTATCTGGTGTGTCCATACCATCACTTACCCCCAGCTTGTCACCTGATGCATCTCTTGTACAACCTCACAGTGATTTACATCCACACCAACATCCAAGCTGAGACGACAAAGATGCAGCGTCATCGCTGGCCAAGAGCCATCAACAGGCAACGATATCATGGATGCATGTGCATCTACGCCTTCACCTCAACGCAAGCAACAACAATGCCATTGATGTCAAATATGACGCGTATGCAACCACATCCAACCCACCTGTATAGCGACAGCAGCGACAATACTGCGACAAGGAAGCCACAACCATCATGAAAAGAGGGTGCTTCTCCCACTCCATGTCCTCCCCAGTCGTCAGGGAGCTTAACGGCTCATTTGACAATGCCTGCCATGCTCTCTACGAGCCCAAGGGCTGTTCAATGTGGTGTGATGAAGATGCAATGAGGGTGATAAGGTCATGATGAGGGTGACACAACAATATGGCTCTCAGTTAATACAAGGTATGTTCCCTCGCCAATTTACCGGACGATTCATTTTCTTATTGTATACCTGTTGTATAGGTCTTTCTCTCCAGGGCCACATTCTGTGCTCTGGACCATATTTGTGCCCCCGACATTGGAGAACTGAAGCGGAGCCATCTTCGCCTGTTCAATAGGTGGCCTTTACTTTCTCTATTAACACCAATACTATGGTCAACCCCTTCTCTTGGATAGTCTCTCCATACGCCATCACATTATTGCCTACATAGTCACCCTGTTTTCTGACTTATCGTTTGTAGCATGGTGCACGACAAGAGACTCGGGATATGGGGTGAAATGACACTCACAAAAGCCAAACGGTCTATCATCATGATGATGTAAGTGCCTGACAAGGCCAGAAGTCAACCCATTTATCAAGGGTTTATTTTCCGAGAAAGCCATTGCAACCCAAGTCCCAAGAACGAAGACACCATCTCCGCGCAGCAGACAGTCAAACTCATGTGCGCTTTGTCCGCACAGCGGAAGAGCACCATTGAATGCAAGCTTATGGTCCATGAAGACGCTGCAGAGGAGGAGCAGGAATGAGGGGGTGAAGATGCACCAAATGCCCTCTCAAATCTGACACCGTGCATAGCAGGTGAGTTCAGAGCTGCCCTGGACACCCTTTTCGAGATGCTATCAGACGCTTGGTGTCAGTCCGTGTTCTGCATCAACCCCAATGATTCTCAGCTCCTGAATCAGTTAGAGGGACAGAGTGTCAGGGACAGATTCAGAGCTTAGGTCTCACAGAAATCTTAAAGGGGAATGTTAACCCTTACAAGGCAGATTTGACCCCAGATGAATTATGAACTTGATGCAGGGAGCTGATGGCAAAGATGGGTGTTGTGGATGGTTTGGGAAAGGAGAAGGCAGAACAGGTGAAGGTTTTCTGGGTCTGTCAGAGACAGACATGATTCTTGGTCAATACAAGGCATGTTCTTTCGCCTATTTTCTAGACGATTGGTATTCTTATCATTTACTCAATATGTAGGTCTTCCTTTCCCAAGCTGCATCCCATGCTCTGAAGGATTGTATTGGTGCCCTCGACATTGAAGAACAGAAACAAAACTGCCTTTGTGATGCCGACACTGAATGTTACAACTTGCCTCGATCTGTGGACGGGCTGTACTTCATTTCTTTCCTTGCGTACTCATCGCGTTATTCTTCTTCCTCTATTGGATGTATGTCATTTCGTAACCAAGGACAGCTTTTCTTTCCTTGATGACCTAGATACTCTGACTCATCCCTCATCATTGCATCTATCCTTCATAGCCTTCGTGTTTCACCTTCATCTTTTGATACTGCGGAATCCCCTGCTGCAGATTCCTATCCTTACTGCAGACTGTGCTTTGCTTACTGATGGTTACCCAAGGAGTTCTCTTTCTGCTCTTCACTTCCTACCTCAAGGGTATATAAAGACCATCAGTAGTATACTTGTACTTTAAGCTAGATCTCCTCAATCTTACCAGATTTGTGGACCTCGTCATCTCAGTCTGTCTGATTTGATCTCTCACTTCACTTGAACCATCAAACTTGCTGTTCTTTGACGCTACGACTTGGACCTACCTGGTACAAGCATAACACTGAAGCTGGCATCAGCGTCAGTTCAATAGGTCACCCTTGCACTCCTTACTCATCCCCGGGACTCCAGATGATTACTTGGATCCATACCAAGTAACTTCTCAAGTGCACATCCCCCTCATATCCAATGCATCGCCATTCCGTCGTGGAGATATCTACGATGATGAATATGCCAACTGCAAGTCTTTCCGCTCGAATGAATTCAACAATAGGAGCCGACTAACATCTAGTCAAGAGGAGACCAATTCCAACTATAGCCTCAACCCTATGCACCTTCTAGGAACATATTCCAATATGCAGACAAGGAAGGGTTCATGATGAAGGAGGTGCTCACAGGTAAGACCATGCAGAATAAAACGACGGAGGTCATCAAAGAAACATGGGCACACTACCACCAGATGTTGTTATGCTGGCTCCTCACCTGGTGGATACCCTCCCTTCAGCTGAATGAAATGCGGTGATGCCCTTCAGGCATGGAGAGAGAAGCTCGCCTTGAGCATCATCATTGGTTTATCTGGGTTTGTGCAGTATTGCGATTCTTGGACTTGTCATCTGCCCAACAGAACACGTCTTCAGTACATTGGAACTGGCATATACATCAATAATCCCAACAATGTCTCTACCTCAATTCATAGTGAGGTTTCAGCCTCACTGGAGTAGTGGACATGCATAAGAGAATTATCACAGTTATCCCATGAGGGTGGTCTTGGACTATGGTGGTATGGATGCTACCACCATATCTCGTGTTCAGGTATGTCGTTCAACTTTCTTACTGTATCCTGTTTCACTCTTTTGATAGGTCAGTGTACTTTCCAACGGTGTCTCTGGTTTGGACGGTTCATGGGTTCAAGTCACTGTGCAGGGAGTCAAGGTCCACACATCAGGCCACTTGAGGAACTAGATTGAGTTGAAAGATGTTGGGTGCACAGATATGGTGCAGATGTAAGAGTCCAGTACTTTGCAATCACAGTGGATGTATGCTCTTACCATAAAAAATGTCCAGAACTGTGCAAAGTTGGTCCTGATCTGAGTGCATGGAGTTGAGGTCTGGGCGATCAGTTTCGTTGATTGTTAGCAGCCCTTCCACTACATTATTTGAGGGGAAACAATCTCCTGAATGTGGCCATGCTGGTAATTTAATTCATGACTTATACTACCACTTTGGCTCTGCTCTGTATAATATATAAGACATGTGATAAAATACAGTTTAACAAAAAAAAGTTTCTCATAGCATATCT
>JBBPMY010000545.1:0-14385 GCA_038090615.1 Phylloporus gajari
ATAGTTACCTAGCGAGTGGGACAGACGGCGTGCGGTCAGTGCTCGTTTGGTTTGTGCACACGGAATTTGTATTTGCGTGACGGACTTGTATTTGCGTGACGGACATAGATTTGCGTGACGGACTTGTACCTATCTCACTATGCCACGACTCGTTTTGGAATGGAATTCCCCAGTATCATCCGTGCGTGTATCATTATGTTCTCTACCGTTCGACGCGTCTCAAAGTTAGCCTATTAGATGGAACACGTTCAAGTCCTTTCGCTGGGTTCTTCTTCACCTTCAAGCCAACATTAATGAACATAACGCGCTCTCAAGGTCTGTCGTTCAACGTCTTTTTCATTCTCGCCGCCTTCTATTTCTCGATAGAAATGAAAACTTCACGGACTGGCCTCGACGACAACCTCGTCGTCACCGACACATTCTATCGCCTCCCTTCTCTATCACTGTACACAGACTCTCGAGCGGTCACGCTACTCAAGGACCATATCCCTCCGCTCTCGAAATGGAACTCATACCTGACGACCCGGATACAATCTCGTTGCGCTCGATGTGAAAGGTAGAGCCCTCGCGCTCGATCTTTGTCTTTTCGCTCTTATCGCAAACTATCACTTTATGCACGCGTTGATAAGTTCGTCGGTGAAAGTCGGGCAGTTATCGTATTCGGTGACACAAACGTTTGTGCCGCGCCGCTCGACCATCTCGCCAGCGGCTCAGCGTCGTTCCATGATAGGCTTGGTTCCACGGGCGCGCTCCGAACGGACACATGACAGGCGTGGTGCGATCATTTTGGCCTGGCAGACGCGTTTTGCCTACCCTCTACCCTTCCGACGATGCCGTCCTCGCCGTCCTCAACACCCGCTTTCGCTCTGGCTCACCATAGTCTAGGATAGGAACAACGAACTTGGTCGTCGTAAATCCCTTCAAAACCTCTTGCGAACGTTAACGACCTCAGTGCCAGAGAATGTGAAGAACGGTGTTACAAGGAAACCGGCCTCTCTCGCTAGCTCAACGCTTTTGCAGCCCCATCCATGTGAACTCGCTGCTCAGGCCCATTCGTCGCACACAACAGCCCAGTCCGTTATTACTCGGTATGTTTCCCCTCGTTTTCTGGTACTTCCTCTCCTAACTGTCCTCCATTCTAGTGGCGTAACCGGCTCCGGAAAGACATCTATGTTACGTCTCCTCATTGACCAGGTTCTGCGGCTTTCCTCCTACTCCAGAAAAGAGTTCAGGATCGCCAGCCAGGTTAAAGCCTTCCTCACCCTCCTCGACGCATTCGGAAACGTGAAGGTCGTCTCAAATTCGAATGCCTCGCGACATGGTCGCTATCTCGAACTTCATTTTAACGATCGTGGTTGCATTGAATCCGCTAAAGTTCTCGCCTTTGCGCTAGACAAGCCCAGACTCGACCGTCTCGCCTACGAGGAACACACGTTTCACATCTTTTATTAGTTCTTGTCTGGTGTGGCCCCCCTGAAACGCGATTACTTCAACATTGACGACCCCTCGGAATACGCCTTGTTGGCTTCTTCAAGCTGCTATGGGCTCCTGAGGATATGCGCATCGCTATATGCACGCTCGGCTTCAAGCCCAGGCACCTCTCTTCTATCTTCGCCATCCTCGTCGCCATCCCCCTGATGAGCAACGTCCGGTTCACAGATGCTGACGCCAGGGACGTATCGCATCTGTTACAAACATGCCCGTCCCTGAGCATGTTGCACGTCTCCTTGGCGTTCCCGCGAATGACCTTGCGCAGACGCTAACTAATAGGACCAATTGTGCCCATAAGGAACTATGCACTGTCAGAGTGCAGACCAGCGCGATTCTCTTATGCGCGATCTCTATGCCATCCTCTTTGCCTACGCCGTCGAGACAGCAAATCACAAGATTGCTCCGCCAAACCGCGACGTTCTTCCTATTACTACCAACCACTTGGCGCAATGGGCGTCGGGGACCAACGCGTGCCGACATTCTCGATAGCGACGTCAGTGAGTGCGTTTTCACGGTCAAGTTTAAATCCCAACCCGACAGATGAGGAGGTACTTAATGTGTTGAGGCATTATCTGAGCACACAGGACATGATGACAGTGACTAAAAAGTGCGTTTATTCTCTGTGGCGAAGCGATGCTACACTGTAAAGCCACCCCTCGCGGAAGGTATAGATGCACAAGACTACGCACGCTGTCATGCTGACCATGGGATCAGCTTCCATGATGGGCAAGGAGTTGAAAAGTCGAAAATTTTCTGGAGCCACGGGTCGAGCAAGCAGGCGTCTTTCTTGTTAAAGGTTTGCACCACTTCTTTGTATTCCGGGTGCTCTATGGTCTCCCCTCTCTCATGCTTTTTCATCGCCTCTGTCAGATCTTTCGGCAATTTTTCCAATACCTGATGAACCCCTTTCACTCAGTGGGGCATAGATGGTGCTCCGCTCGCGATTACCAGGTGTCGTAGCCCCGCTGGGTGCCTGTAGCTGGTATAGTGTGCCGCCAGCATTGCACCCCACGAGTGCCTGCATAGATCAAAGCCCTTGCTGATACCGAGACGCTCAGGGAGATCATCGAGTTCGTCTATGAAGAGCTAGACTGTCCAGAACTCCTTGGGGACGTCCTGAGGGTGGGAGGACTCACCGATACCGGTCTGATCGTAAAGTACGACAGGGATATTAAAGCGACTGTAGAGGTTTGCGAAGGGGAGGGCGTAATGATGGGAGGTTCCGGGACCACCATAGAGCACTATGGCGGGTCGAACGCCAGACTTGAGGTCACCGAAGATTTTGTACCAGGTCTGGCCGGTATGTCTCGCCTCCATGATGAATGTCTATCTTCCCAGTATGTTCAGACATTGCTGTTGGCCGAGGGACAATGGTGGGCTGATAATGATCGATCGTATTTTATGCGTCTTCAGAGAACTGCCACACAACCCAATCCCAGGTCTTCTTCTCACATAGGTCTTTTAGGGATGGCGGGACTTGACGTGTAACGTATTTCTAGGTGAACTTGTTTGGGCGAGGCACAGTTGCTTATCATGCAGATCTCTCAGTTGAGATTCGGAAGTTAGCGTAGACCCCGAGTGAGTAAGTCTGGCCAGCTCAGTTTCAATCAAGCTACTTTCAAACTCTGTTTAGCCTTATGTTGGGACCAGGCCGATGGATTGACAGGTCCCTCGTCAGTTTCTTTCGATACTTCGATCCGAAGCATCCAGTTATTAACCATCTGAATACGTCCTAGAAGCGGATTACCCATATCAACGCAACTAACCTAGGCGTATGAGGAGGCATGTAGTTCTATTTTCTTGTCGCAAACCTCTTTGTACGTATACATAACTTGTCGTCCGCGTAGACTCGAAGAATGCTTTTTTTGGTTTTCCACATAGATTATCTCTGTTCCACGTGACCATGCCGCACCACTGTACAAACGCTTCATGGGTGTCGAGCCGTGATTCCAATAGCTTGCTCGGGTTCCCTTCAAGATAGGCGTAAATATCTTCGAGGAATGGTCAGTACTTGATGGCCAAGGAAGAGAAGGATTGACCAGGGCAGTTAGAACGGCACGTCAATGATGTCGCAACGTTCACGTGCGTTAGTGCCAAAAGCGGTTGCGTTCCCGTTGTCATGGAGAAACTGCGCGAGCACGAACGGGTAACTTTGCCTGTCACGGAGTCACCAACAAACGGGAACCATTCCAGTCTTCATCCGCCCTCCGCGATAGCATGTTCACCACTCAACGTATCATCCAGTGCAACCTGGAGAATCCAGAGTTTGCATACCTGTCTGCTTGCCATACGATCGTCGGAGATTAAGAGGACCCGGACGGGGTCGCATCTGTGGTGCAATTCGCCAGATTTCGTCCTGCTATCGGGACCATGTAGTCAGTGGCTGATTCTCCTGCGGCCAAGGTTGCGTCAACATTTTACGAGTTCATGGTGGATGGGACGGGTGGTTTGTATTATACCCGTGCAGCATGGGCGTTGTGGAAGACGTCAAAGACAGTCGATACACCTCTGCGATCAACGCATTCTTTATATACGTCTTGGCGCCTAACTTTGTACTCACTATCGACCATGCTTGCTGATTTGCTCTCTTCTGTAAATGCTATCTGATGCCATCCTTTGTGGCATGTCAAGAATAAAGGAAATCTTTGTGATTATCATCCAGAAGCAATGTACAAGATGGCGAAATGATAGAACTTTTGCTGCAATGATCATCTCGCCCAGTAATTAGAGGTGACGGCTTCGAGCATTGTTCACCGGAAATACTCTTGAGGGAGGCCGTGGTCTCATGACCCGGTATCTTCAAATACTTGACCAGATACCCGCACCAGAGCATTGGTCTCACCTGGGCACGGTTTAGATTGCAAGCTGCTTCGCTGTTCTACGACTTCCTGACTCACACCTGCAGTGCACGAGGACGCCATCGCAGGGCTCGCTGAACTCGTTAAGTCCAGGATGGCCGTTGCTTTTTCGGAACTATAGGCAGCACGTAGAGCCTGTGAGCCGTGCTTGGATTGTTTCGTGCTAGGCTGGATCCATACATGCGGGCATATGGCTTACGAACCCGGGGCAAACACCGCCGCAAAATGATAACCGCCGCCACCTTCCTCCAGAAGACAGAGGAAAGGGGCCGGTATCAACCGCCTGTCCCCGTTCATAACCACCCTCTTGCCTCCTCCATCACTAATTACAGCACGCATATTGCCCCGCGAGAAGGAGTAGGTGGGCAGGAAGAAACCATAAACTGCATACGCTATTCCAACAGCTGTGAGCCAACTGAGCGAGGCGGGGCTAGAGACGGCGCACGAAAGGAGACATCCATCCATCCATCCAGCAAGCATGGATTCTGGTGAAAACCAGCGCCCGCGCCATCAGGGCCCCAATCTGGCAGCAAGCGTGCCTGTAAGCCATGCGTCACCCCGGCGTAATGGCTGTATCCGCCAATCTGCTGTCCATGCGAGCGCTATGAATCTACTTACAGCCGGTTGAAAGACTTTCAACTCCATGCGTGCCCGGTGGCTGGTGGTTTTGAAACCCCGCGTGCAGGTGACTCCCGCGATTGAATTGCCAAACAATCCTATCATGGGATTTGGACAGCCAAGTCGTCGCAGCGATACTGGGCATGCCTTGACGAAACCGTGTAGGGCCAGGCCTTGAAAGTAGCAAGCCTGGAGATAGCACCAAAAAAACCATTACGGAGAGACGTATGCGCCATCGACGGCCGCATTGCTGCCTGGTCGCTTGAGGGCGGGTGCTCATCGTAACAGGTTTTGAGGCGGGGATACAGGCAGGCGCCGCCTCGCTCCCGATCCCCTTACCCTGGGCTTTCGAGGTGCTGGTGGGTATCTTGGCCATCCAATTGGAGCGGCGCGGGAGCCGTCACCCCGCCGTCAGCCTTTTTTGGGCTAATCGCGGTTTGATGAGGGCCCGGAACAGGGGTGGCGCACTGGCGCAAGGCTGCCAAATACGCATAGGAACAGGGCGCTGGCGAGGGTGGGGTAGGATCGCAGCAAGCAGGGCAACCAAATGCAGGGGGCCAGAACTAGACAAGACAAGCAGGCAGCACGGCGTGCATGCATGCATACTGTTGGGCCAAAAGGTAGCGCAGGGTGTTTGGGTTTCCGCGTACCTGTCGAGACGGCCAAGACACGCCGCGCCGCGTTGAGGGTAAAGACGCGCAGGCGGTACGCCCAGCATGCATGCTAGCAGCCCGCGGGGGTTAGGGAATTAAATGCAGGAAAGGGCACGGCAGCTAGTCCTGCATGCACTGCGACGCAGCAGGGATTGTCGGAAACGCTCGCATGCGCTACCAGGCAGGGGGTAGGAACGTGGGGGTGCGGCAACAGCACGCAGCGGGAAACCCAGCAGCTAGTCCTGCACCGTAACGCAACAGGGACTGCCGGGTGCCACTAGCATGCGCTGGCGGGCTGGGTGGGGGGTGTTCGGTGGGTGGCTGTCATGGGTAATGGTGGTGGGTAATGGGTACTTGGGTGGCGGGGCCAGCCGCCGCTTCAGGCTTGCCCCCAACAACTGCAATGGCGGGACCGCAAAAAAACTGCCGCGCGGCAGCGCTTAAGAAATGTAAGTGCGCATTAATTTATGCCCAGCAGCACTTAGCACCTATAACTACCGCGCTGGCTGTTTCTAGTTTTCATCGCCCTCAATGCAAGCGAAACCTTTAGCTGTAGCCTCCACCTTGACGTACTTGATATCGAGCAGGCAGGAAAACTTGCGGTTGAGACTGCGATTATCACTGCGAAACCAATAGCTGTAAGCCAATACGCGTTTTAAGCAGCATTCCCCCCGCTGGTGCTAATACTACAGCGCCAGGCACCCATGTTTTTTCTCCTGGTAGACCGGCATCGGGATCTAATACCCCCCACACTGCTGCTGGCCATTGAATCCTACAGGAAGGCGCGCAAAAAGGCAAATGGCCTCTCGCGTGTGCGCAAGCGCAACCTGGTATGCCACTCCTTCACAATTTGCCCAGCAATTCACGCCCCCGAGTAGGCATATAGCCTTGATCTGCTCCAGTCCCCCGCTGGCTACAGGGAAATTTGCGCCCTAGGACAGGTTCGTCTCGTGATACGAGACCGCATGGACGACACGGCCTTTAAAAGGCACACGGTTTTAGTTGATGCTGGCAATGAAGACCTTGCACATAGCAAACACCGGCCCCTTCTTGCAGTCCCAGCTGATCACACCTGGTATGTAGTGCAGCCCGGCGAAAGTGTTGTTTTCGCCAACACTGCAGGTAAGCCTGCAGTATTAACCTGTTCTTTTACTCAAATCACAACCAGGCAAGGTTGAGCTTGCCATATTGCGAGACCGGTGCCATTTACTGCCAGAACTTCTGCTCTATGTCAACAGTGTCATACAAGAGGCTGTAACTGACCGGCGCAATTGCCGTGTACGTGCGTGCGGGCTAATCAAATGCCACTATTATTGATCTAGTTTTAGCCCACACATGATGGAAATCTTATCCAATTCGGCTGGAATGCTGGTCCACGGCATGCGCGGGTATTCGGCCTGGTCCAAAACATTAAGCGATCAAAGCTGTCGCAACAGGAACGCAGTCTCCGACGCTCCGTGACCAGCAAATAATGGGGGTTTGTGCACTGGCATGGAATCTGCTGGCATCGCATCTTCCCAAAGAGGTTGTTGATGCAGTAGCCAGTTCAGTTGCGGCAGCAGGTATACCTGCAATGGCAATAGGAGGCGATGAAAATGGTAAGCTATCTAATATTAGCATGGCTGTCTTAACAGTATTCCAGACACTGGCTACGACTACACCTACCCTCTGGGATCCTGTCCTTCAAAACAGCAGACCGCGCTCCATCAGAGGCATATCTCTCCCAGAATTATGCAGCGTGAGTGAGATTCCCACGCGATAGTATTTGCTGACACAACCATAGCCCCATACATACCGACAAGCTGTATGCCCCCTATGCTTTAAATTGGATAACACTCCATGATAGTGGGGAAAGTGACCGGGAGAAAAAGGGTGGTAACTATGTCGACGTCTCCCTGCGTGTCATTGTTGAAAGTGCAACAGACACACTAATGGTGGGTTCCTGACAGGCCCCAATATTTGCAGCAGCGATAAACTTGGCTTATATCCCTAGACTATGCAGCCGCATTACAAGCATGGTACCACCTGCGCAGCACCTGGAATGCAACGTCAAGGTGTTGCGATCAACTTCTCATCCCACATCAAAGAGGCATACGACAAGGCTGTCAATGCTGGTGGCTTTATTATCGAAAGAGAGGCTAGTGGATTTGATGTCTAGGGGTACTGGTATACTGCGAGATGGCTGTCGCTACTTGTTTGCCGTCCTTGGCTCACCAAACTTGAACACCCCTCTTAAAGACTTGCCGCTACCGCAGCTCCGCTAGATTTCCGCTGTCAATTCAAGGAGCTGAGGATGTTCTTCTCAAATACAAAGCTCCGATCCAGTTCTATCTCGTCAGTACGCACCGTTCGTCGACATGGCCGTTAGCGACGCGCGATCAAGGGGGTAGACGAAGTAATTAGTGCGTGTACACGCTGTCCCTTGCCAAGATATGTCCCACACCCCCTTCGTGTCTAGAGCGCTGGCTCCATTTCGGTCGCTATTGCGTGTCCAGACCCGACTGTCTCGTCGCCCATTTTGTGCCAGCGGGCTAGTAGCCTCGCATTGCCGTTCTCCTTCCAATCCCTCTCGCAGATACGATGCCCTGCTATGCCTGGTACGGTGGGGATTGGCCAGCATCGGTAAGTCTTCATTGTCTGCTCGCCCCACCTACCCTCATACTCATCCTGACCATAGAGAACCGTATGGAGAGCTATAGTGACAGGGTATATTACCAGCGTGTATTACACGCATCAAAGGATAAGATAAGGTATATAAACGAGTCTCGCCTTCACCTTGAACGCGTCCGTCTTCCCCACCGAACTCAACAATGCTCTCCCCAGCTCTCCTCGCTTGACGAATCCGCCCACAAATTATTAGCTACCCATTCTCGGAGTACTGTTTACCATAATGGTGTTTTCCCCTACAGCAATCGACTCCAGTCACGTTTGTTTCATAGAAGCTTTGCTCTCGAGTCATTCGCCCAGCATTGGCTTCCATCCTCGGAGCGTATGAAACGTCGGATACCGCAGCGTGATGTCTTCTCACTTTGTTTGAGCGAGAACGTTCCAGGAATACAGTCCACTTGTAGTCTGGTAAGGATGCGCCCTCGGCAACTCGCGTGCGTGCCTAGTAGACTTGACGCCACGAGGACAAGTACGACCCAGTACTTGCTCCAACCCAGCCCCGAGGGTGACAATACGCTGTCTGCATGTACCAGTACGACCACTCGCCCTCCCTATTCAAGCACTCTCCTAAGCCTTTCGTGCTTACCCGCCCCGCGCAGCCATTTACCCCCTCCAGCCTAGTGACACATTCCATCGCAATCTCGATCCGCTTGCGCCTCCCTCACCACTTTGCGCTCTAAGTCATGGGCCCCTACAGACAGGGTTCGCAGTATCGAGTGCCACACCACCTCGCATTTTTTTGGATTCCTCGTTTAATCTCCAGTGAATCAACGTGCTCCTTGTCGGACAGATTTTCAAGCTTACTGACAATACCAGTATAGAACGGCATAGCAGGAATGTCGCCTCCACCGTCCCAGTACTCCTCACGTTCAAACACGAGGATGCGTGTACGCCCATTGCGATATATATGATCATCCCAATACCTCATGAAGACCGTTGCTGCATTCCCACTGCTCCCCCCAGCCGCGTTCGGGCTCTCATGCGACCGTGTTTCGCTAGGTCATGTATACCTCGCTCGTATTGATCACGGCGACGGATCGATGCAGGTCAAAGTGAAAAGTGAGCCTGTGGTGGTCGTAGCGGATCTAGGTGAGTGCAATGCCCATCGATGGCTTGTTGCTAACGTTGTGCAATAGCTAGTGCACTATGACAGGCCTAGACAGGTGTGCAAATCCGGCGCAGCGCTCGAGGCGGTTTTAGCAGCACGGACTACATGTACGAAACAAAGCTTGCTCAACCGAACTGTATCTGTGGGTCTCATATAGTGAATGCTGCACAACCTCCCCATCGACGACGACCAAAAGACGACCAAAAAACGCTGAGCATGCGGCGCGGATTTTCATCGTTGGCATCGCTGGACCCGTCCTGCTGTAAGAATCGTTCGCTATGAACTTGCTACGTGCGCCGTCACGCGTCAACAATCAAGAATTTGACACCATGCCCTTTCTGACTGCGGCGCCTGCTTATAGGATCTGAGTCTAACGGGATACGGCTTCTACAACGCTGGTGTCGATTTTGATGTCTGCCACCGCGGCATTTTTGCTTTGGACCTTGTGCACTCTGAGGAGCTCCAAGTATCTACACGACGAGGTGCGTTCACCTATCCTGATGAGAGACAATTAATGGATAGATTGAGGTCGGTGATGAAGGCACCATTAAGCTTTTTTGAAACGACACCGAACGGAAGGTTTGGCGATTCTTCACATTACTGGCTGATCACGCCGACGGACCTTACATTGCAGGACCTTGAACCTATTTTCTCGTGACATTTATGTTGTCGACGTGGTTTGAGGAAGAGTGAGTACCACTTTGTCCATGGTGTCCATTAACACGTTACACTCCTAGGCCATTTGTTCGGGACAGGTGCGACGAGCTCATCCATTGTTTTGGTCATCAGTTTCAGTTTCAGTTTCCCTGCCTTCCTCCTTGCTGTCCTACATTTTGCCTAGTTCTACTATCAACTGACTGTGTAAGTCGGCTGGGTTGTTTTTCGCGGGCTTTCTGACCCCACTTTTCCGCAGTTACTATTTTTCGACCTCAAGGGAACTGAAGCGACTTGACGCGGTCTCGAAATAGCTCTTGGTTTTTTGGAGACACTCTCCAGCCTGTCGACTATCCGGGCGTATGGAGAAGACATCTTTGTCGCACAAAACGTCCTTCGAATTGGTCGAGACCAGATGTGTAATTTCCCTAGTTTTTGTGTCAACAGATAGCTCGCCATTCGCCTGGAGTTTGTCGATCTGATCATAATCCTGTTTACCAGTGCAATCTTGTCCGTGTTCGCCGTTGTGAAAGGCAATGGCGGCCATTCCGAACATCCCAGACTTTGTTGAATTCACTGAGTCCACCGCAACCTCTGGCACACGCTTTTAGTAGGACTGTTGAGCCCGTCAACTGGTCTTTCGAGTTCCCCCAAGCATAAAATAACCGTTCACGGGGTTGTCATGTTCGTCGTCATGAATCTCAAAACATTTATAACCCGAAAACTTCATGGACGGAATGTGAAGGCGCATGAAGACCAACTCGCAACTTCCACCGTTCAGCGAGAAGCATCACAGAGCTAACAGGAAATAAACCATAGATACATCCGCACAAAAAAAGCAGCTAATCCCTTTCCAGCGCTTCAGTCACCTCCATCGAAAGCTTCAACGCTGCATTCGATGCCATGCTGATCTTGCATTGAAGCTGTTTTATTTCTTCCACTCGGGTGAGGAGCCATGTCTAGGGTGCTTGGATCAGAGGTGCGATATTTCAATAGGAGAACATCACCTTCGATATATGAGACGAGGGAACATTGACAGCAGTACTACCGGCTCTTGCACCCTCTGTTACGTCCACGTTAATCCCAGCCGAGGTCGGGAGGGCCCTGGCCAGGCCTTCCTTCTCGCTACCCTTGTCCATCGTGTCCTTCGAAGGCAAGCTAGTAATGCGAGGCGGTGCAGACAAAGTACTAGTAACTGCAGACGATGTCGAGAGAGGCTCCTTGCGCTTGGTGGCCCGAGGTGGTCCCACTTTGATCAACGGATCTACTGGAGCAGCGAGGGATCGAACTGAAATACGCGGCAGGGGTTGTCCTTCTTTCTCCTGTGGGAACCGGGTTTTGTGCGTCAGGGATACTAACTGGTAGAAATAGATAGCGCACTGCAAGGGGCTGCGAAGGGTTGGAGGTCATCCTACTAAGAGACAACTCTCCACGCTTTGCATTTCGGGGAGGTCCGATCTTCACTGGAGGATCCGCTGCTGCCACAGATGCAGGACCTCGTGTGTGAGGTCGAGTCTGAAGCGCACGCTTCTTGGAAGGCCTTGTTTCTGTGTTCTGCGAAGGGCGTTCGCAATCGTCATCGGACTGTCGCATTCGCTTCGCAACTCTCCCGGGCTGTCCCTGTTTGTTGGAAATGACTGCATCTCAAGAGCGAAATCATCAGCGAACAAAGGAGAAAAATATATACTGCCCTTACCTTGCTGGTTTCCTGGTTTCAACTCCTTCGACTTTGTCTGCTCCCACTCTATCACCGCCTCATCAGTACAATCAGACTTGTCCACCCAACTAGGTTCCCAGGGTTTCCCTGTATCAGGATCTGTGCCGGCCCAAGTAACCTTGTATTTATTTGCGGTCTCGGCCGTGATTGCCTCTATTTCCCATAGCGCTACCTCATCGTCGGGTTGAGGGATGAAGGGAGTATCACGCCGAGTGGATGCATCGCACGACATGGTCTGGAAGTTCCTGGAGGGCAGAATACTAGTGCGTAGAAGGGAAGCCGCTAGGTCACCAAATTTTTCGATCCTTTTCTCGTCGTCGCTTAGTCATCGTGTCAGGAATTCCATTCGAACGGGAAAAGGATTCGTGCAACCAAGAAGTGGTGCATGACTCGTAGACGGACCATGTGAAGGTTGACGTCAATCAAGGTTCACCGAAGCCTGCGGTGTTTACCTGTCTGGATACCATTGACTCAGATCTGAGTAGGAGCTTACCGAGTTCTCCGGGGTCAGTGGAGACACTTTGACAAGGCTCTACGACTTACCTGACGCAGTACCAGCCATCATGCACCACCGCAAATGTCCATGTCGTGATGCCTACATCGAATGATCAGGAGGCGACGCACTCGAGGATATCTTCCAAGAACACGGCGAAACGTGCCGATTGAAGGGTGATAGTGCGCGATCGCGCTACTTGAACTGAAACAGCGATCAGTGCAATGTAAAAAGAATTGATGGCTCACACATTTATGGATTCCCAACACCTATCTAAAGGTTTGAAGTCAGCCATGCGACGGAGGCATCACTGAAGAAGCCAGAGCCTCGGGCAACTCGGAACGTTCGGTCGGCAGATCGTACTGATCCGCAAACCTTGTCGGAGTCCGAAGGCTAGCTTCTTCAACGCCCACAGGATGCGCTTCGCGCCGGCTCAAATCCTGCTGGAAGAGTGTTCTTGTCCTCGGCAGGCTTCTCTTTGGACTATTCATCCGAAGTCTCTGCGTTCGGATGGCTCGGGCCCTGGTAACTTTGCTGTCCACTAACAGGTACGTAAGTCCCAGTCGGGTGAGGTGTGACGCACTAACACCAATCAGTTACTCAGCGAGAACCACGATTCTCTGCGCAGGAGTCAGGTCGGTGGGAAAGGAGCGGGCCCGTGCCATGATTCGGAATAGGGTAACGGAGTTGCCGCATTAGGTGTTGTCACGACGTCGGGATCCGGCAAATATATCCAGACTGCACTTGTTTGGCACGCCCCTTTCCTTTTCTTCATCTAATTTGACATATTCCGCTCTGGCCCCATCAAGGCCCCATCACTAAGCTTCAAGGGGCCACTTCCTCGGCATAGACGAAACGCACGTACAAAAAGGCGGAACTGAAATCTTTCCTCCAGTTTCATAACGAAATCAGAATTCTCAACGGCGTCCTGGACGACTCCAATCAACGTACGCGTGTCACACGCTCACAGCGGATACAATTTTTTTTTCTTGTGCAGCCAGTCTGTCCACCGAAGTTGGTCGACATCGTCTTTGGACGTTATAATATAGGCAATTCCCAAGCTACTAAAAGTAACCTTACGTGGTTGCGGGGCATAGCAAGCAGGAACCTACTAGAAACAGGGATCAAAATGGAGACGCGATCCATTGACGTTGTACATGGGTCTTCCGATCTGATAAATGTACGTATGTTCTGAAGAGTTTGACTCGTAACTACCAACTTCTTACACATTGTTTCCGTCGATTTCCAGATTAGGTGTTTTCCATTCAGTAGACGAACTTCTCAAAGTAGCTTTACCGCGATCGCGGCGGGGCCAGGCTTACAGCGCCAAGGCTAGAGATTTCATGTCACAATCAATAGCCTCGGATTTTCGGATCTCTTACGCATTCTGGATCTCCCTAACTGAGTAGGGGGAGATTTAGGCCGAGCTGGTTCACGTAGACGAGGACAGCGGCCACCTTGGCAGCTTTGTCCAGCCCGAGACGTTCACGGAGGTGTTGGGTGTGCAAACGTTGGATAGGTGGGTTGGAATCTTCGTTCGAGGAGTCAGCGCCAGTGCGCCGAGAAGTGAACTGATCGAAATTTGTGCCAATGTTTGGGTCATGTACGAGACCAGTGGGAATATGGTGACTCGAGAATGGGCCGTAGAGATCGTCTTCGGTACATTGGCACTGGTCATCACCGATACAACCGCTGGACAAAATTATTGTTTAGTTTCGTTTCGTAGTTACGGAGCTCTTGACAGCGCGTGACTCAATAGGCTCGTCACGCGACCAATAAAGTATTAAATATTCCAGAACTTTAATACTTGCATCAAGTACGGTTGCACGTCGTGTAGTTCAATACCGTTTCCTTGGCTTCCCTTGTCGTCGGCATTCTCTGCGGTCATCCCCCTCCTCACCCGTGGCACTCTCGACGCCAGCGCTCAGATGCACCGCATGTCATAGTCCAGAAGTCGCTCTAGAAAGGTAGAAGAGTGGGGAGGAGGGGAGACCGCTAGCATCAGCAAAGCGGACGAGTAACGTTATCGCTTGACGACTTCTCCAGCTCTTGGCCCGCTGCATTCAAGCAATCTGATTGGTGGAACAGGTCAGCGCGTATCTGAGTGTCGACCATATGTGGTCTAA
>JBBPMY010000547.1:0-14359 GCA_038090615.1 Phylloporus gajari
TCTCGATTGGATATAGGTGAATGCAGTATAATGCTCGTCATATGCCGACCCGAAATCGATTACCTTTATTTGAGGAGACTGCAGCTTTGAGCGGGTTGAGTGGGTAGATGGCAAGGGATCGAGTAGACGTACGACCTCAACAAGATGTTTTCACATCGCAGTGAATCAACCGTGTGTCCTTGAGTACGGTGAGAGTATCCGAAAGCCGGGCGGTAAATACTTTGACAAGGTGGGTGCTCAGACCCTGGAATTGGTCTCGTTCGATGAGTTCGTAAAGATTTGAAGGAGTTCAAAAACGAGGCAAAGATGACTCGATAGCAATCGCAAGATATGGTATTCGTCCCTGGAATCGCATTGATTACTGAACTAGATGGGATTGAGAGATCGCAATGACGGACATGGAGAGGAGCGTACCTGTTCGAGTATGGTGACCTCCATCATACTTTGATCAAATTTGGCAGGCTTGTGCTCGACGACCCCGACGGCGACAATCTCGTTTTTACTTCATGTTCTGGCATTTTACCACTTGGCTGAAGGTGCTTTGGCCGAGAATATCGAGAATGAAGTGACAACTAATTGAGGTAGATTAAGAAATGGACAAGGAGACGAAATTGTCAGCACATACTTGTGATCGTCTTCATTTCCCAATCAGTCGTCATGATCCTCATTGTCGTAGCCATCGTTGTAAGAATGTCTGCTCGGCTTTTTGTGGGGGAGACGGGGTTTGGTAGTGGTGCAGAAATGACGACGGAGGGGTAGAGCGAGTTTGCGGATGTCTGGTGACGGGCTGGTCGACGTTGAACGCATCCTTCAGGTCGTCCTGCTGACAGCGGCGATGGAGGCGCCGCGAGAGAGCTGGCCGAGTGTGCTTGCGAGATACGAGGACGCCAGGTTGCCGTGGTCGAGCAGGTTGGCGATGCGGGGCCGTCTGGACGAGCTGGGCTGCTGAATGCGCCGTGGGGCGAGCGACTGCGTTGGCGGGGTAGAGGTAAGAGCTCTCGCCGCTGCCTAAGCTGTCTGTGAGGACGAGAGGGGCTCGACGTGCTGCGTCTGCCAGCGGGGGAGGTCAATGGGAGGTGCTCACTGCTATCGGCTAACCAGATTCCCCATCGACTGTTTGAATCAGCTTAGTAACTGACTCCGAGTCGGGGTACATACTGTTGACTCAATGTGGCTCACTTACTAGACAGTTATATACAAAAGCCCGCATCTTGACTGCTTTGCAGATACTGGTCACTATTCAATTCTAAGTAGCTATTAACAGATATTTACATGCTCTAATACTACCTCCGAAGCATCAAGTATAGTCTAAATGACGTGGAGCGACCTAGGATTGGAAGAGCAGTCGGCGAAGAAGGTCCAACGACCGGTTCTTGATGAGCTCGCTGGCCCGAGTATACACATCTTCCCAGAGCTCGCGATAAGGATGATACTCGAGATCTGAATCCAGCGTCATAGCCCACCCAACCCAAGAAGTAAGTGTAAAATGGAAATGAGGCACGATGTCAACGAGAAAAGCTACCATCGCATCCACCGATTGTTCCCTGATGAACGAGTCAATCACGTTGATCCTAAACGGTCCTTCAAAGTACGACGGGTTAAGAGCTTTCCGAGGCTGTCCGGCCGGTGCTTTGATAAATTTTCGCGTGTCGATGACAAGCGCAATCGACACCAGAGACGGACACATCTCCAAAAGTCGTGCGAGTCCAAGTGGCGTGATACCGCCTTGGCTGTCCCAGCCCCAGTTCGAGTTGATAGAGAATTCCTGCAGCCGGGGCCATTCTGATCCCAACATCAGCAGTTGGTCGTTCGTCAGGTTTACATTCCAGTCGAGATCAATGTTCATGCGACAGATGTTTTGAAAAGCCAAGCATGGCCGTAGATCGTCCAAGTCGAGTGATGGTGCATCTAGGGGCCGAGGCTCTGTGACATCCGGTTCGTCGTACGGTTGCTGCAGATTAAATTCCCGGACTGTGTAACCCATGCCAGATATCTGGACACCAGCCATGAATGAGGCTAGATCTCGCTTGGGAGGGCAGATATCGATGGTGACCATAAAATCTGTGATAATGGGTAGTCGAATCCAAAAGAGTAACCTCGAAACTGAGGACAAGGATTCGGCATGCAACTTCATGTACTTCAAGGCCGGGAAGGAAAGGGAGTCAAAAGGGGCAGGTGAGTCCGGGAACCTGTCGCTCAACATAAGTGTGAGCTGAGCCAACGAGGGCATGCGCGACAGATGTACGAAAGCATCCACGTTCAAAAAGATGTCAGGACAAGTTATCACCTGGAGGTTCAACCAGCCATGGATAATGTCAGAGATGGTCTTGCTGAGCCCGAGTACGCGAATAGAGCACTCGAAGTGAAGTTTCTTGATCTTTGGAGATGTCCTGACAAGTGACTTTAAAGGATCCCGAAGTATAGGGGATGGATCTACGTTGTCCAATTGCAAAATAGTAAAATGGATATCGAGTTGAGTAAGCGAAGGAAAAGGCTGGTGTAAAAAGGGTACGATTTTCTCAGTGAATGTGCAATGCAGGGATCGGAGATTTGGGAAGAGCGGATTAGCACCGGGAGTAAGATCCCTAAGAAAATCCCAGTCGAGCTTCAAGTCGCGCCGAGATTCACGTATGCACCAAACACGACGTGTGTAGCTGCGGAGAATAACCCATTCAGCTTGTTGAAGTGGTCTGGTAAACGAGAAATTTTTAGAGCTGCAAATCTAGTGGAGAAGGGGGAAGTGAATATCCACTAGCAACTTGATGTGATGTGAAAACTGTCTTACATGGATTCCGAAGACTGTCTGACAAGATATTTCCGGAAGACACCGTGATAGAGGGCTAGGATCGTCCAACTCCGACCAGAGGATGTCAAGTGCGGGTTCCTTGAATGTACGACACGTTCTAGCCAAAGCAGCCAGATCACGACCAATGATCCTACAGTCTTCCGTGCTGAGACCAGAAGATACAAGGCTGCCAAATATGTTCAGGAGGACCTCTGAGATTTGGAGGACGCGATGCATTCTCTGGAAGACGCTGAGTAAATGAAGGTGGGTGTTGGTGTACGACGTACGTGGCAAAGTTCAAACAAGGACTCTTGGCACAAACATAGTACCCAATCCTAACTGATACCACGTACGCTCGACACGAAGAGTTCAAATTCAAAATCCACTTTCCTGCCACACCACCATCAACCCAACCCATGTTCATTCTGTCGCAGACGCCTCCCTCGACTACCTGTTGACCGGTAGTATTGTCTTTTCTACAGCCTCGTTCACACCTTCTCAACGCCTCCTCAATACCCGCAGCTTACGGTTCGTTGATGTTGGTTGCACAAAGCGCTTATAACCAATCACACAGTGCAAGAGGCTTGATGTTCAGAAGCACTCGAATGCGGCAAGACAGCCTAGGATTGGTGGGCTAGCAGAAGCACGTGCCATCGGCAAATTAGTCAACGATACGGGGAATCTCGCGAGCTCAGCGCTCAGCGCTAGCTTTGTGGTGTGGTTGACGAGACACGCTCACTGAGCTTGAGAAGAACGAGTCACGCATAAGTCACTCAGTTCATCGCATATCTTTCATTGCTGAAATACATATGTCAAAACATAGGGTGCATCGTACTAATTCGTATGTGCTGCGATCATCGGTCGGTGTTTCTCGTGGCCCATTTAAATGGCACGCTTGAAGTGTATTAGTATGATGTTAGCCAGACTAGCCAGTGATGCGTTTCTCTAGGGAAAAGGAACAAAGGGACCTACCCCGGTACATCTCCGCATAAATTACTAAGATATGCAGCCTTCCAGTGTTCAAATTCCCAAGAGCGTTTTTTGTTAACACAACTGGGTTGCATGCAAGCCTTCCGCAAGTGGCATCATTGACGTGAAGCTTGTTCCCATTTTGCACGCACATCTAAGATCTGCTACAGAGTCATTTCGCTATTCCACGAGCTGATATCTCGTGTCTGTGTCATTCCTGGTATGAGATAAACGAGTCTGGCAGTTACCCAATCACTGACTTTCCCCTAGCCACTCGTGATCACCACGTTCTATGCCTTTTGTACCTTTGCCTTCAAAACACTTTCCTTGTCCAACTTCGAAATCCGCACAAAAATCCAAGTGTTTTATCGACGGTGTGAGGTAACGTGCTGGGTAGATTAGTGTTAGGCTGCTTCTGCGGGGAGGATGGTATACCTTTCGATCCTGTCTTTGTAATACTGATTCCAAAGAAGATTTTTGGCGATGAAGTGATCCATTTTCCGAGCATGTATGGCAAACTTATTTGAGGATATAATTGTTTGATATGTGCACACTACATCGTACCGCCGTTTGACTAACTTGAAACTCATGGGAGTGGATGAACCTGATATGCATTAAACGGAAGGTGTGGCGCTCTGATGCAAAGACTCAAGATATAGCAATACTACAGTGGAATTGCAAGTCACCGTGAAGGTCACAAAGATGAGAGAGCAAGTACAGATCAAACCCTGGGCCTAGGTTGGAAGATCAGTTGCTGAAGAACGCTCAGCCACTTCTTCCTTATGAGTTCATCAGCCCGCTTATAGACGCTTCTCCAACGAACACGGTAAGGATGACAGTCAGAATCCGGTTCCGAATCTTCCCCCGACAAAGTCCATCCATCCCAGGAGGTGAGAACAAAGTGAAAGTGAGGCGCGATGCCACAGAAAAAAGCCGCCATAGCATCCATTGATTCTTCTTTGATGTCTGAGTCAATGACATTGATGATGAATGGACCTTCAAAGGACGAGAAGTTGACACGTTTCTGGAATGGTCTTGCCTGCGGTCTGGTAAAACCTCGCGTGTCAATGGCAAGGGCGATCGACATCAGGAATGGGCATGTCTCTAGGAGTTGTGCGAGTCCAATTGGCGTGATCCCACCTGGGCTGTTCCAGCCACAATACGCGTTGACGCATAGTTCTTCTAGCCGGGGCCATGCTGATCCCAACATCAGCAGTTGGTCGTCTGACAGGTGAACATTCCAGTCGAGATCAATGTTCATGAAACGAAGGTTGTGGAATGATGTGCACGACCATAGGTCATTCAATTCAAGTAGTGGCGCATCTGGGTCACGATCTGGATGAGGCAGAACAGCTTCCGGGGGCATGCAATCTTGTTGCAAGTTGAATTTCTGGATCGTCTGACCCATGCCAGATATCTGGATATCAGCCATGAACAACGCCAGTTCCTCCTTGGAAGGACATCTCCAGACGGCGACAGAAAACGTTGTGATGGCAGGCAATTGGACCCAAGAGAGCAGCCTCGAGACCGGGGCCAAGGACTCGACCTGCAACTTCACGGAATTCCAGTTTGAGAGTGAATGGGAAGGGGCAGTCTCATGTAGAATAGCATTGCTTAGCCCACATGTAAGCTGAGTCAACGTAGGCATGTGAGACAGATGTACGAGAGCATCCACGTTCAAGGCGACGTTAGGACAAGTTATTGTGTGAAGGTTTGACCAGCCACAGATACTGTTGGAGACAATCTCGCAGAGCCCAGGTACACCAGTCCAATGCCCGATCTCAAATATCCTAATCTTTGGGGATGTCTTGACAATGGACATTAAGGAATCCTGGAGCATACCAAATGAATCCACGTGTTCGCGAAGTAAACAGATATTGAGTTGGATTAGGGAAGGAAAGGGCAGGCGCAAGAAAGGTCCGATTTTCTTAGTGAATATGCAATCCAGAGATCGGAGATTTGGGAAGAGTGGATCGACAGCACTGGGAATAAAATCTTCAAGAAAACTCCAGTCGAGCTTTGGGTAGTAAAGGGGATCACGTATGCACCAAACACGACGTGTGTAACTGCGTAGAATGTCCCATTCAGCTTGTTCAAGTGGTCTGGTGAACCAGTAGAACGTTGTAGACTGATAAACAAGATGGAAGAAAGAGACTCAGTTTGACTCGAGCTCAGTGAAACCTGGGAACCATCTTACACTTTCCCTCATGACAACTGAATGAGATATTTCTGGAAGACAACATGATAGAGGACTTGGACCATTCAGCTCTGACCAAAGTATATCGAGTGCGGGTTCCTTGAATGCACGACATGTTCTGGCCAGAGTGGCAAGATCACGATTAGCACCTCTACGGGCCGCAAAGGAGATATCAGAAGGAGTGATGTGACAAAAGATGTTCAGCAGGATCTCTGGAATTTGAAGCATGGGATGCATTTTCTGGAAGATGCTCTGGAGTAGACGACTTGGAGGATGCTGAATACTAGAACACCGCCAGGTAGCCTAGCATATTTAGCGCCCAACAAGCCCACATTATATATTACAATACCCCAACCAGCTCAGCCTGTCACCCAGTGACTAGAGATACCACGAAGTTCCTTACAGTATACGGGCTTAACTCTGAAAGCTAGCAAGGAGTGTAAAAACCCGCTTTGGGCCCAGCCACGCCTATTTTGCAACCGATCACTTCCTGAACGCAATCACCTTCCTCAGATACCGACTGAACCGTCTTGTCTACTGACGACCTCAGCCGCAAGTATGCTCCCTTGTATAATGCCTACACCTAGGGTTTAGGTATTCATCGAGGTTAGAGGCATTGTCAGCCAATCGCACGGCAGAGGAGCTTTGTTCCCGAGGAATGGAGGTATGAGACTGATACACGTGTCAAGGTCGTTTGATTCGCGATTTCGCGGCAGCGTTCTTTGTTGAGACACGGCCGAACCTGCTGCAAACACCAAGATGTATTCGTTGATTTTTACACGCGCTGCGCTTGAGAGGTACTCCCGCAGTTTTCCCGTCTTCATTAATTCGTAAGTCAATGTGTTGCATCGGCGTCGTTCTTGGCACAACAGGGATAGAGATGGATTAGCGGAAAGTTCGTTAATCGTGAATACCCAAGGGAGTGAGAGCCTGTACCGGTCAAGAGGACCTATAAAACACAACGCCGGTTAGCATCGAGAGACACATCGTACATACTGATGGCGTGCACTTTGTCTGCATAGGCGAAACGGCTAAACTTGTTTACCAGCTCGAGCATGAGTTCTTCACACCTAGTTTGTGAGAATACGCCATCCTTGCCCAATGCAAGTAACGAGCTTTGATGTTCTTGCAATGAATGAGGGATGAACGTGAATGTTTGAGCAATGGGTTCTAAAGCTCTAACATATGGCAATCTCTCTTGACTCAAATCCAAATAGGGACAAATACATACCGACTTCAACTTCAAGTCAATCGTGCAATAGCGTCTACACCATCCCATCGATCGGTGCGTTGTCATTTACGGACCTTGGCACGCGAACAGACCTCTTTGATCTCTCACAGCATGTCTCAGCCGACTCGAGTTTAAAGGCGACACTCGAGAACAATATGCACACGACCCAGCGCCTCGTTACAGGCTTCCTCAAGTCACGCCCGATAGATTATGACACCGCGTACCAGCGCTGTCAAAATGCGCAGATAGAGGTGCGTCTTTTATTGCTCGGTCGCATCTCATGTCCACTCAAGGGCGTAGTCAGGTCGCGACGATGCAAAAGCGATTGGAGGAGGCTAGGGCATGATGCTAGCAGGGGCTCTCGGCGGTAGAGACGCGGATGGACAGGCTAAAGAGCAGTACCATTACTGCGATGCAAGCACCGTCGTCCTCGTCTCCAAGGGACCCAACGGCAGTGGACAATGTACAGACCGAGAATGGATCACCACAACCCCATTCGGATTCAACACCGGTAGGCATGCGGCGCTTGCGTTAGTCTGTCATTGATGGACCGTCTAGCATCCTGAGTTGAGTGGCCATGATCATCATCCACCAGAGGATTCGGAGGTAAATCGGGATGCTTTGAATAGCGGGGATGAACAGATCTCGGACTTAGAGACTGAGAATAATCGTTTAACCGAGGAAATCATGCGTTTGAACATAGAGGTATCGACGTCGTCGTAGTTTCAACTGCTTATTTATCTTTACTGTTTATTCCTAGGCGAGAACGCCATCGGTGGAGGCTATCGGCGAAACCTTGCATTACAAGCTATTGTTGGACCATGCTTGCGGAGAATACACAGGAGATGGCACAGCTCAACGAGGCGCTCGATCAACTACAAGCTTCACGCAAGGAGTTCGAGGAAGAGACACAAGTACGTCGTCGCAACGTTGTACTATCAACTGTTCTCATGTCACGTAGGTTGCAGCACAGGAAGTAACACAAGGACTCAGGACCCTCTTGTCAAAGTGACACGCGGATAACCTTCGAATTTGGGAACTACGCGATCAATATGGGGCTGGGCTGAGTAAGTACCACTTTCGACACCGAGGTATGCTAAGACTTCAAACTTACTACATATTTTGGTCGTAAGGACGTATTGAAGAATCTGCTCGTCTGCTGCACCACCCTCTGGCGTCAACGCGTATCCATTCAATCGTAGACGCTACCCTCAACTGATCGCCATTGTCTTGTGTACTACTGCTTTATTCGCACCTTCTCACTGCAGTACTATACAACCTCATCAAATGTCCACAGCTTATGGTTTGGGTTACGGTGTCGTTGATGTTGGTTATGAAAGGGGCTTATAACCAATCACACGGCTTGATGCCCAGATGTGCTCAAACGTGGCAGAGATGGAAAACCAACAGGTTGGGCGGAGTACGTGGTTCGCCATGAAATTCGCCAATGAAGCGGGAAGGTTCGCAAGCTCAACGTTAGCCTTGGTGATGCTGCTGACTAGGAGCTACGAGTGACGAGACACGCTCATCGACTCGCTTGCGAAAAACGAGAAGAAATGGGTCAAGGTGAACCTCAGCAATGAGAAAAACCCCTCGTGCTCACTTAGACCCCATTCGTCGTGACCTGTCAGCTGACCGATACCTAGGAAGAGCATATTCGCGTATAAGGTATTCGCTTCATCATATCTCATTCATCGCTGAAATAAGTTAAACTATAGGGTTCGCCAGCATCATATATACTGCATTCATTGGACATAGTTTCTCCGTGGCCTCCAATGTAGATGTATGCATGCAATGTTCAGTTTTTTGGTTGGGACACAACCAGGTCGCATGCAAGTGCTATCTTTGATGTGAAGTTTGTTCGCCTCCTGCACGCACATCTGAGAACTGTTACAGCGTCATACAATGATTAGGCAAGCTAATATCATAGATCTGCATCGTCCTTGGTACAAGACAAATGGGTCTGATAGTTGCCTCTTATCCAATCACTGGCTTTCCCCCATCTTTCCTTCCTTCTCCTTCAAGGCATCTTGTGGGCACCACGTTCCCGAATGCTCTGTGCATCTTGGACTTCAGAAACACTCCTTGTCCGACTTAGGAATCTGTTCGCAGTTAACAAAAACCCGAGTGTGTCAGTTGATAGGTGAGAATCAAACGATCCTTTACGTTGGTGGATGTGAGGCAACGCGCCAAGCAGATTAGTGTCGGAAATTTCTGTGGGGAGCATAGTATACCTCCGGAACATTGTAAAGCTGGATTTGAAGAAGGTTTTCGGCGATGAAGTGATCCATTTATCGGGCACAAATAGCGGCGAAGTATCTATACTCGTCAGAGGAAATAAACATTTGATATGCGCACGCCATATCGTACCACCGTTAGTTGACTGACCTGAAACCCCATCGGAATGGATGAACCAGATATGCATTGAACAGAAGGTGTGGGGCTCCGACATAAATACTCTGGGATTGCAAGTCACTGAACGCCACAAAGACAGAAGAGTATCTACAAATCAAAATCTGAGCCTAGGTTGGAAGATCACTTGCCGAAGAACGCCCAGCCACTTCTTTCGGATAAGTTCATTAGCACTACTATACACATCTTCCCAGCGACCGCGGAGAGGATGATAGTCTGAATCTAGGTCCCAACGACTTGGATTCCGTCGCCGAGACCATTCGTTCCAGTAGGTGAGAACAAAGTGAAAGTGAGGCACAATGGCACAGAAAAAAGCTGCCATAGCATCCATTGATTCACCCTCGATGACCGAGTCAATGACATTAATACTGAATGGACCTTCAAAGGATGAAAAGGTGACACTTTTCCGGAGCTGTACAGCCGGCAGTCTGGTAAATCCTCGTCCGTCAATGGCAAGCGCGATCGACATCAGGAATGGACATGTCTCCAGGAGTTGTGCGAGTCCAAGTGGCGTAATCCCACCTCGGCTATTCCAGCCCCAATTCGAGTTGATGGAGAATTCTCGTAGCTGGGGCCATGCTGATCCCAACACTAGCAGTTGGTCGCTCGACAGGTGAACATTCCAGTCGAGATCAATGTTCATGAAACGAAGGTAGTGGAATGGTACGCATGACCACAGGTCATTCAATTCAAGTAATGGCGCATCCGGCTCGCGATGTGGATGAAGCAGAATGGCGTCCGTGTCCGGGGGTATGTAATATTGTTGCAAGTCGAATTTTTGGATTGTCTGACCCATGCCAGATATCTGGATACCAGCCATGAACAACGCAAGCTCCTCCTTGGAAGGACGGTTCCAGACAACGACAGAAAACCTCGTGATGGCAGGCAACCGGATCCAAGAGAGCAGCCTCGAGACCGGGGCCAAGGATTTGGCACGCAACTCCACGTGATTCCAGTTTGAGAAGGAGGGTGAGTCGAAAGGGGCAGTTTCATGCAGAATTTCATTGCTCAGCTCACATGTAAGCTGAGCCAATGTGGGCATGTGGGACAGATATATGAGAGCATCCGCGTTCAAAGCAACATCAAGACAAGTTATCACGTGAAGGTTTGACCAGCCACAGATACAGTCAGAGACGATCTTGCTAAGCCTGGGTGCACGACTAGAGCCCCAGAACATAAATCTCTTGACCTTTGGGGATGTCTTGACAAAAGACCACAAGGAATCCTGGTGCATACTGAATAGATCCACGTGTTTGTCGAATAAAGTGATCTCGAGTCGGATTAGGGAAGGAAAGGGCAGGCATAAGAAAGGCACAGATTTCTCAGTAAATGCACAGCGTAGAGATCGGAGATTTGGGAAGAGTGGATCAGGAATGGAAGCGCAATCTCTAAGAAAATTCCAGTCGAGCTCCGAAGTGTGCAGGGTATCACATATGCACCAAACACGATGTGTGTAACTGCGTAGAATATCCCATTCAGCTTGTTCAAGTGGTCTGGTAAACCAGTAGAACGTCGTAGACCCATAAAGCTGATGGAAGAAAGAGAGTCAGTCCAAAGTCGAGCTCGATGAAACCTGGAAACTATCTTACACCTCTTCCAGTGACAGCCGAATGAGATATTTCCGGAAGACATCGTGATAGAGGACTTAGATCGTTCAACTCTGACCAGAGTATATCCAGTGCGGGTTCCTTGAATGCGCGACATGTTCTAGCCAGAGCAGCAAGATCACGATGAACAAGGTGACAAAAGATGTTTAGTAAGATCTCTGGAATTTGAAGTATAGAATGCATTTTCTGGATACTTGGGAGTATGAAACACAATGTTGAACACTACTAGAGCTCCGCCAGGTAGACAAACAAATAACACGAGACTATCGCCTAACAAGTTCACATTACGCTACCCTTACTGGCCCCAACCAGCTCAGTGATCCGAGATACTATGGAGTTCCATGTGAAGCCCAGAATACGAGTAGGCTTCTAATTCTGAAAGTCAGCAAGAGCGTAAAAACCTACTTAGGCCCAGCCACGCCTCAGGATTTTACAACCGGTCACTTCCCGAACAGTCACCTTCCCCAGCTACCGACCAACTACCACCATCTTGTCTACAAATGATCTCATCCGCAATATACGCGCCCTCGCATAATGCTCACACATAGGGCGAGGGTGTTACTTGTTCGAAGTACTGTCAGCCAATCGTGTGGCGAAGAGACATTGTCTCTGAAGGATGGAGGTATGGGACGAACGAACGTACCACAGGGTCGCCCGATTCACCATTTCGTGGTAGCGCTCTCTGTTGAGATATGACTTGCTACGAACACCACGGCGCGTTCATCGGTCTTTACACGCGCCGCGTCTAAGAGTCAATATTCCGCATCGGCATCGTTCTTGGCGCAACAAGAACGAGACGGTCTCTACATCTGGATTTCATGAATGGTGTACGATGAAGGGAGTTGAGGGCTTGCGCTCGTCAAGGCGACCTAATGAATACAACGCTAATTAGTACCGAGACATATTGTACGTACCAACGGCGTGCACTTCGGGTGCGTGGGCGAAATGACCATATTTGTTTACCAGATGAAGGTGGGGTTCTTCATCTTTGGTCTGAATCCTTTCCCAAAGCAAGTCAAAAGATGAGCTTTGCTGGCCTTTCAACACAAGAGGTGTGAGCGATGTAAAGAGCGAGCTCGGTTCTAAACATACTTGCTGATGGGCGTCAGTAGACAACCTTGCTTGCTGAAATCCAAACAGGGACAAACGCACATAAACTTCCGAAGGCTAGGTGTGTTCCCTGATAAATTGTGAAGTAACGTCTATACTACTGTGCCTCAAACAGATTATATCGTATCGAAAATATTGTAGAAATAGATCGTCGATACCCAGCATAGTAAAGCATTGCCATGCACACAGATTGGAAATCGCCATTTTATACTATTGTTGTCCAAGAGGGATCAAAGTTCTTGAGTGACCCTCTCCGAAAGCCATGCTTGCAAGTCCGGATCACTCAGGACTAGAGGTAGTTTGATTTGTCCGGAATTCATTTTCAGCGTCTTTGCCCTCCGAAGACGATACTCTGAGAATGTACCAGGCTTCACAATGCGGATCGTGGGAAGGCGAATATGACCATCCTCGAGTGCTCGCTGACAGTCAGCGCCAACAGCAACGAGGGCATCAAATAATTTTTGAGGCGCCAGATGCGCATTCATACCTGCCGAACGGCTGAGCTAGTAAATGGTACCTCATCTGTCGCGAGCCCGTTGACGCACCAGAGGGTTTTGTGAGTTCAACAAAGTAGCCCACGGTGGGCGGCGAAGTACGGTCATCCACCACGGTTGTAAATTCTTGAGCGATGATTGTATCTTCTGAGCAACTAACTTTAAGAGACTCTAGCAGATGAAAATCTGTGATCTTGATATACGGAAGGTCAATTTTCACCCTATCACAACCAAATCATTAGGAGTTTTGCGTCGCAGTAAGAAAAGGGATAAACTAACGACTTCCTTCCAAAGAACTTGAAGATCGGGGAGTGCCGCTGAGGATGGAACCCAGTAATGGTCACAATATCCCCCATACGATATCGCCATAAGCCATGCATAGTTGTAATGACTGGCTCATACCGCTTTCCGACTTCTACTTCCCACTGCGTCCGAACGTCATTGAGCAAAGATCAAGGATTCAAATAGATCGACAGGTACTAACCGCTTGTAAAAGATTATGTCCAGTTTCATCATGAGAAGCATCCAAGAACTCGATGACTTTGTCATTCGGAAGGATAAATTCATCTGGTTTGTTCACATCATGAAGTGAACCGATGTCGGACTCCGACGCGCCATACCCAATACTACTGATGAAAACCCTTGGTCCTAATATGGATCTAACCTGGTATGATTATTCAACGTAAGATGATACTGGTGAAGACGTCACGACACACCTTTGCATGCATCATGGCCCATGGACCGGAGCAAACGGTGCAGAGCTCCCTTAAATCTGGCCAAATGTGAGCGGCCCATCCCTCGAGGGAAAACGGAGGACCGATTTCGAGTAACTCTGCTGCACGTCCCGGGTCAGCATGCAACTGTGCCTGAAGGCGCCTTTAGAAAAGGACATGATACGACCTGCCGACTCACCTGCAAATGCTCCCGAACATGATCGATACCTTCTAGGTCGGGTAGGATACCATCTCTAATGCAAGACACGAGCATGTCCCATTGTCTTTCAATATGGCAAATGAGATCAACGAACAACGGTGCGAATGGTACATAGAACCGATCCACATTGCGATTTGTGAGGAAGAAGAGGCCGTGAATTATCAGGAAGGATGGAATATGACCAATCGTGGTTGCCGCCCATGGCACAGCGTAGTACGGCACTGGAGGGCATGCAACGTGAGCGCATATTGTCGGGGTAGGAAGGAAACGCATACAGGAGACAGACATCCGACTCTCATCGTCTTCGAACTCCCAGCCGAAAAAGGTACGCACCCTTCCGCTTGTGGATAGGGAAACCGGGATCTTTTTCACTACACGACCGGATGCATCTACGACTTCCCTCACGCTCATGCATCCGCAATACACTACCGCGGCGAGGGGATTTTTGCTTTTCGGATCAAAGAATTGGGCATGCCGAGGGGTCGCTCTTGCATTGGCGTACCTCGCTAGAAGCTTTGGGGCTGTTCCACTCGTCGAGCTAGAACTGGCAAGGAACTCAGGAAAACCAGGAGCGAACAGATTCTTGACATCTTCTTCCTTGCATGGCTGGTTGTTGAATCT
>JBBPMY010000548.1:0-14338 GCA_038090615.1 Phylloporus gajari
ATGCGACGTTGCATCCTTGCATTTCCCTTCAGACCATGCTTCCCTTCTTCTCGTCAAGGTACCTCATTCCGCCTAACCTTGGTCGTCTTTCAAATTTACTGTTTTAGGCTGTTGTCCTCTTCATGGCCGGAGAGTATGCCCATGCAATATCACGCGTGGACGACCTTATTACTAACAGTTCTCACGCGGAGGTGGTTCCAGGGTTATACGGAGTCCAGGTATGTGAAAAATGTTTATATATCTGGTGGCATCACTCTTGACGTTTCCGACAGGCGTGCATGCACCTTCTCCACGGGAACACGTATATGGAGAGCAGCGACTATGGGCATGCCATCGAGTCGTTCAAGGACGCACGCGCAAAACTAGGAAACGCCACTCGTCGACCACCCCTGATATTCTCACTGGTATACTATCTGTTCTTTCACCACGTATTGACATTGATCCCAGTTTCCGACAGATCTCTGGGTGGTGTTTTCCCGATCTTGCGATCGAAATCCAGCTACAACTTTGTGAGGCCCTCTTAGCAGCAGGTCACATGAGGAAAGCTTTGGTGTCCATGCTGCCTATAGTGGATCTACAGAACCACATCACCGAACCTATTAAGGCGTGGTTATCCGGTGCGTTAATATCCTACTTACCTCCTGAAATCTGTCACATCGAAGCGACTTTCCTTTATCAGACTTTAAATCTCGTTGCCGCAACAAATTGGAGAACCTCGGGGATAGTGCCATGCGTATCACACTGTACGAAGAAGCTCTCTCGCACTATACCGCTGCACTGTCACTAGATTCTACTAACCTGCAAGGCTTGCTGGCCAAGCAGGGCAAGGCATATGCGGAGCAAAGAAAGTGGAAGGATGCATTGAATAAAGCAATTTATTCGGGGATGCAAAGCCTTTCTTTCGCCGATTGTAGCTATTCGGTGCGCTCCACCCACCCGACGAAACGAGGCAGCAATCGCTACGGAGTGTTTGATGATGACGCGAAAGATCTTGTTGGTGACACTGAGTAGGTGTAAATGGGTGGGCTTTGATGCTTTCACGAGACAATCTTTTCTCCACGAACTTGCTTTCACGTTTTGTATACCTGCATGCTGACATTCAAGCTTGTGTTACTAACTCATTGCGTATTCAATATATTGTAATACAAATGTATTCTTATGTGAACGATTGGCAACGAGCTGTCCAGAGTCGCTGTTCCTCTGTCAACATATCATTACTTACGAGGACCGTCACTAGTTGGGATCCATATTTCCATGGGCGATACTCAGGGGGTGCGTCGAATCAAACTTGGACTACGCTGTCGATCTAGAGAATCAGCAGATCGTGGTCTAGGTTTTCGTACGCGTGCTGGTCTGGTCATCGACCCACGAACGCGAAGACCAAGTCCCAGCAGGGCTCTACCTCGCGATGTGCTCATCCACGCGGATCAGATCGATGACGCTGATGGTGTGTTGGTGCACCGCCCTCGTTTGTTAGTCAGTCTCTAGGACAGCTTGGACTAGCTCACCGTAGTCTGAGTTCAGTGAGAGGTATGTACGAGATGGTGAGCTCTCCTCGCTCCCGCCCGACGGGTTCACCTTGCCACTAGGGAACACGTCAAAGACGAGGGATGGGTCGGAGAAGGCGGTTTGGAAGCTATCACCGTCTGCCAGACATCTCATGCCCAAACGTCGGCGGGGATCATGATATGCCGTATAGAATCGGCAACAATGAGATGTTCTGCATGTTGTGGGTGCGAGGTTGTATACTAGAAGGGTGCACATGCCACGAGGATCTGGACGAGGACAGTAGTCCGGGGGTTCAACGTCTGTCCACGCTTTGGACGCAAGAGGGGGGCGGAAGTGCCAGAGAAAGAGTGACACAAGACGGTAGGTGTAGTGGTGGCGTTTGGCACAGTAGAGGTCCGAGGACGGATTCAAGTGTAGGGAGGAGTGCGACATGTACGCTTACATCCAGCCAGCTTAGTCCAAACTGCGGCATTTAGCTAAAGTGTTCATGAGGGCTCGCAGTTTTCAGGATTGCAACTCGTCGCGATAGAGGAATCGCCAACCGTCCTCTTCAGCTGCTTGGGGGCCCTGGCAGGTGGTCCGATGAATGCGAGTTTGAACCGGAACGCGCACGCACCGAAAACAGGGAGGGTCAACGTGACTCCGTACTATATACGGCAACCGTTCCTTCTCGTGTTACCAACATGTCAAAGACGAGTGGTACGCACTGACGAGATGTAATCGCACTGGTGCTGAACGTTTGCGAAGAATGTTCCTACCGTCTGCAAGAACTTGACGTTGGTGAACCCGTGTGGGAAGTGACATTTACAACAGACGACAAGCATCTCGTCTGCGGCAGTGAAAAGGGCGTTCGGGTGTGGCGAGTCAAGGATGGCCAGCAAGTAGCAGAGATGCCAGTGGAGCACGGCGCGTACAGGGTTGCTACCTCAAGAGACGGCAGATTCATTGCAGCAGGGACATCTGACGAGGTCTTTGTCTGGGACGCGACGACCTACGAACAAGTCTTTGTGACTCATTCCAGATCCATCCAGGACGTGGATTTCTCTCCGGATTCGACTCGCCTCATCTTCGCCGACTTCCAGCTCGACTCGGCTACCATCTGGGACTTTATATCGCACCGAAAACTGCAAACACTCGACCATGGCCATAGGGCTGTCGCCGCCAAATACTCTCCGCAAGGCGATCGAATTGTGACAGCCGGTTGTTTCTCCGTCCGCGTCTGGGACAACGATTGTGGTCAATTACTTGCTAAAGTCGATGTGGGAGTGGAAGCGCACTGTGGTGTGCTCTGGTGCGATGACCACCTCTTCGTCATATCTAAAGATAAGAAAATCAAGAAAATCGGTGTGCCCTCCTGGTCTGTCCTCTCTGAGTGGCCAGTTCCTGTAGGCAACATCTCCTCGAGCATTACCCTGGTGCAACACTCGAAACTCGTAGCGTACTCTGCAAATCAAACTATCACCTTCTTCGACACGTCTGGAAACACTCGGCCCAGTCCCACGCAACACGCCAATGACATATGTTCAATCGCATTTTCTTGCGATGGCCGACTCTTTGCAGTTGCTGTAGAGAATAAAATCAGTATAGATGTCTTATCTTCTCCCGCATCCCCCTCCATCTCGGCAGCTGCAAAGGGCAAAGCCACCGCAAATGACCCGCCTCCTGTCGCATTCCGTTTTGTATCGGTACGTTCGTATCTTTTCTTTGATCCATCTTCCTGCATCGTAATCATTCCAGGTGCATAAACATGATATTGGGTTCGCTGCCCTCAATGCGTGGAAACATGGCCAACTCAGGGATGCAGATGCATTACTCTCTGCGGCGATCCTGACGTCGCAGAATGACGTCCATGTATTCGCTAATCGGGCTCTTGTTCGAGCACGCATGGGCTACTGGGACTTGGCACTCATTGACGCAAAAGAAGTGCTTATCGCTGGTCCCTCGCGTATATAGACGCTGACCATATTAAACCTAGTCGCTCAAAATCCAGCCCTCCGTCATGGGCTATATTGCAATGTGTGTGTCCCTTGTCGGGAAGGGGGAAAAGGAGGAGGGAATTCGGGTATGCGACGTTGCATCCTTGCATTTCCCTTCAGACCATGCTTCCCTTCTTCTCGTCAAGGTACCTCATTCCGCCTAACCTTGGTTCCCTTTCAAATTTACTGTTTTAGGCTGTTGTCCTCTTCATGGCTGGAGAGTATGCCCATGCGATATCACGCGTGGATGACCTTATTACTAACAGTCCTCACGCGGAGGTGGTTCCAGGGTTATATGGAGTCCAGGTATGTGAAAGTGTTTATATATCCGGTGGCATCACTCTTGGTGTTTCCAATAGGCGTGCATGCACCTTCTCCACGGGAACACGCATATGGAGGGCAAGGACTATGAGTATGCCATCGAGTCGTTCAAGAACGCACGCGCCAAACTAGGTGCCGCCACTCATCGACCACCCCTGATATTCTCACTGGTATACTATCTGTTCTTTCACCACGTATTGACATTGATCCCGATTCCCGACAGATCTCTGGATGGTGTTTTCCCGATCTTGCGATCGAAATCCAGCTACAACTTTGTGAGGCCCTCTTGGCAGCGGGTCGCACGAGAAATGCTATGCAGTCTGTACTGCCTATAGTGGATCTACGGAACCATATCACCGAACCCATTAAGGCATGGCTATCTGGTGCGCTCATATCCTACTTACCCTCTAAAATCTTTCACACCAAAGAGACCTTCATCAGACTTTAAATATCGTTGCCGCAACAACTTGGCGTGCCTCGGGGATAGTGCCATGCGTGTTCAACTATACGACAAAGCTCTCTTGCAGTATACCGCTGCATTATCGCTAGACTCCGTTAACCCGCAAGGCCTGCTGGACAAGAGAGGCATGGCATACGCGGAGCGAAGAGAGTGGGAGGATGCTCTGAATCATGCAAATCAAGCAGTTCATTTGGGAATGCAAAGCCGTTTTCCTGCCGATTATCGCCATTTGGCGTGCCGCATCTGCCCGACGAAGTGAGGTAGCAATTGCTACGGAATTTTTGATGGCGATGCGGAAGATTCTGTAGGTCGCGCTGAACAGGTGTAACTGGGCGGGCTTTGATGCTTTCACGAGACAATCTTTTCTCCACGAACTTGCTTTCATGTTTTGTATACCTGGATGTTGACTTCCAAGCTTGTGTTACTAACTCATCGTGTATTCAATACGTTGTAATACAAATGTATTCTTATGTGAACGATTAGCAACAAGCTGCCTAGAGTCGCTGTTCCTCTATCAACATATCATTATTTACGAGGGCTATCACGACTGTAAACCTGTGAGTGATACTTGGAGGGCGCGTCGAATCTAACTTGGAGTACGCACTCAGCGAGTGGAACGGAAGAGGTATAGAAAGGAGGGAGGACGACTTGCGCAACTGGACAGAGATAAGCTTGACTCCGGATAATCAGTATAGGTCTACCTTCTCTCTGACGTTGGGTCTGTAGAAGAATCAACGAGTTGGTGCCAACTCGAATCCTAATGTTGAGCAACACTCGCCAGTGATTAATGCCGATGCTCAGCAGTCCGATAGGGCCGAGATGAATGTCTAGCGCTGAAAAACACGTGGGGAGGTCTATTCCAAGGAGGGCGGCGGCGACTACACCTTGTTCGTTTATTCCCTTGATTACCCATTGCCAACAATCATGTCGACTGGTGCGTTCTGACAAGATAAAACCGCAATATTGGTACTGAGTGCGCGAAGAATATCCACAGCTTCTTGACATTGACGTTGGCGAACGAACGTGGGCAGTGACGTTCACAGCAAACGGCGAGTATCTCGTCGGTGTCGGACTAAAAGGTGTACAAGTGTGGCGAGTAAAAGATGGCCAGCTTGTAGCGACAATGGGGATGGCAGGTGTTACCAATTGTATTACTGCCTCGAGAGACGGCAGATGGTTCGCGGTGGGCACATTCAGCGGCGATGTGTTTGTTTGGGACGCGACAACGTACGAACAAGTCTTTGCAAAGAAGATCGGATCCAGCATCTGGGACGTGGATTTCTCACCAGACTCGGCCCATCTCGTCGTCGCGGATATCAATCTCAGCTCGGCCATCGTTTGGGACCTCGCAGCGTCCGAGCAAGTGCAAACATTCGAGCACAAGTTGGTCATCGCCGCGAAATACTCTCCACGAGGTGACCAGATCGCAACGGCCAGTCGTGAATCCGTTCGAATCTGGGATGGCAACGGTGGGCGATTACTCCTCGAAGTCCATGTGGACGGCGCGTTCCGCGGTCTTCTCTGGCGCAATAACCACCTCTTCGTCGCAGATGACAGGAGAATCAACCAGTTCGATGCGTCTACAGGGTCAACCGTTTCGGAATGGTTGGCAGTTCCCCAGGCTAATTCCTTGTCCATTGCCCTGCCACAATGCGGAGAAGTCGTCGCTTGCTCTGTGAACAAAACCATCACCTTCTGGGACACATCGGAAGACACTCAACCAAGCCCTATCCAACACGCCGACGATATACACTCGATCGCATGTTCTTCAGACGGCCAGCTTCTTGCAATCGTTACAAGGAGCAAAATTGTTGTGAAAGTCATATCTTCCATTGTATTCCCCTTTGTCTCGGTATGTTTTATGTGTCTTTGATCCATCTTTACTACATATCAGTCATCCCAGGAGCCAGAACTGGGTATCGACAACGCGGTACTGGATGCATGGAGACACGACCAGCTCACGGATGCGGAAGGGCTACTATCCGCAGCAATCTCGGCGTCGCAAAATAACGCGCATAATGTACTTGCTAGTCGAGCTCTTGTGCGAGCACGCTTGGGCAATTGGGACGCAGCACTCGCTGACGCAAAACAGGTGCATCTTACTCTGCTTTCACAATCGCGGGGGCTGACATCGTTTTCAATCAAGTCGATCAAAATTCAGCGATCTCTCGTCGCCTACGTGGCACGGTGTGTCGCTCTCGTCGGCAAGGGAGAAAAGGACGAGGGAATCCGAGTGTGCGACATCGCATCTCTGCATTTCCCCTCGGACCATGCTTCCCTTCTTCTCGTCAAGGTACATCTTTCAGCCCCGCCCCGGCCCCCTTTCAACCTCATTTCTTTTCAGGCTGTTGTCCTCTTCATTGCTGGAGACCATGACGATGCGATACCACGAATCGATGACCTCATCACTGACAGTCCTCACGTGGGGGTCGTTCCAGGGTTACATAGAGTCCGGGTACGTAAAGAATGGCTATATATTTGGTATCACTATTGATGTCTCCAATAGGCCTACATGCACCTTCTTCTTGGGAACGCGCATATGGAGAGCAACGACTACAACCGTGCGATTCAATTGTTTGAAGACGCACAAATAACGAAACTTGGTAGCCGCACCCGTCAACCGCCGCTCATAGTCACATTGGTATGTCTCACCGTGTATCGAAATGAATTGAACCTGATCTCTCAGATCTCTGGATGGGTGTTTGATGATCTTGCGACCACACTCCAACGACGGCTTCACGAGGCCGTCTTGGCAGCGGATCGCACGAAGGAGGCTGGAGAACCTATTCTAGACATGTTGGGTCAATACCTATCGAAACGTGGATCGATTTCCAGGAACTAATATCCTATCTACAACAATGTTGAGGTGACTAGGATGATCTATCGCGATACAGTACATGGTTGCATTGTCATTAGACCGCTAATCTGCAAGACAAGCTGGTAGTTAAGTGAAGCGAGGCATATGTGGAGTAAAGGGGATGGAAAGATGCGTAGCCTACTTGAATGCCGGTGATACACCCAGTCGCTCGTGTCTTCATCCACTGCAGATGGAATTTCCGCAATGTAACGAAACATAGGAGGATATAGGAGGATTGCCACCGAACGTGTGATCACGGTCTGAGCAGAGGGCACCACGCTCTGTGTATTCATGGATGACACTCGGGGAACGCAGAGTAGCGTCGGGGACAACTTGCCAGGTCCTCTCTGATTGGTTAGACGATATGACCCGTCTATGTCGAAGCGATCTCCATCTAGAGGAATACCAGGACGTGCATTCTCGCATCGGTTTGCTGGTGCAAGGCTTCACTCTCTTTAATCTCCTGGACGGCCCTGACAGGCTCACCAGAATGAGAAGCTACATGGTCCTCCAACAAAACTTGTCAACGTGCTTCCGAACATAGCACACGCACCGTACCAAAAGCGGTTGATGACCGGGGTCGCCAACCTGTGCGTGGGCCTGGAGATGCGCCAAAAGACACGGGGCGGAAATGGTTTGGCGGCGGCTGGCGTTAAATAGGATGTCTATGCCCAATAGGGTGCGGGTGGTGAGTGAAGAGGCCGCAGATGTCCTCGTACCAAGAGATTGCGCATGGGACAATGACAGTGGTGAGGTTTGTAGGGCCCAGTGTCTCGGCTTGCGTTTCGGGTGTGAACGCGTGACGGAAGAATCAGAGAAGAGGAAGAGGGAAAGCACGAGGGGATGGTTGTAGCCGTATGGAAGGCAGACACCGATGTCGGGGTGGGGGATGTGCACGACTGGGGAAAGATCAGCTTCATTCCGGGAAATTAACGCAGGACCATCACGGTTTTCACGAATATATTATAAGACCTTATAAGCCCTTGAGAATAGGTAAAATATGTAAAATGTGCATAGGACCTTATAACTGTAGGCCGTTTGGATATTAGGTGTCAGCGTGACAGATATTGTACATTGGCCTCAGTCTGATACCATCGGGCAACATTTGTCAGCATTATACTTGTTACGAAGTGGCATAAACTTTCAAGAGGTCGGCGATTCATGTATCTGGTTATAACGCTAGGTCATCTGAGTAAGATGCACAAACATTATAGATCTTGGCAAAAATTATCAGTATTTCGAATACTGGTATGGATCATCTTAACGATACATCTTTTTTCTGGTTGTAAAAGGTAGTATGATATTCAGTCTACCACTACGCTTATTAGATAACAATTACATAGATAACGACGTCTAGAGAATAGTAAATCTGCCATTGGGCTGTTACCTGTCAGCGGGTACTGCTAATTCCACACCAGTACCTGTAGGGCTGTAAGTGTCGACGGCCATCGTCCCTAGTACTCCCCCATCAACCGTATAGGATCAACGAACACGATCATCTTTGGCAATGTCGGACGCGGTGAACGTGGCGAAGGCGCCATACTCGTCCTGGCATGTGGGCCATGGCCTCCCTCTTGCACCCTTGACAGTGAACATCATGTGGCGTATCGACGAGAGGGCACGGAGGTGACACATAGCATCCACATCGGCATGGTCATTGTTGATATCGTATACCCAGTGCGGTGGGGCTGGTACTAGTGGCGCGTGAACACATCGTCCTCATCCTCGTCACGTTGTACATGCGCTGTGGTCATCGCACCATCTCGATGAATATTATCCTCGTAGTCACCGGTCGTTGCTGAGATTGCATGCCTGGTTGGACAGCGTGAGGCAGGACCTGGTAGTAGTAGCGTCGTGGGTACATTGTCCTCGTCGTTGTTGCCTCGTGCGTGCGCTGTTGTCGTCCTCATCCTCGTCGCTTCGTACATGCGCTGTGGTCATCGCACCATCTTGACGATTATTATCCTTGTGGTGTCGCCAGTCGTCAATGTTGCATGCCCGGTTGGACAGCGTGCGACAGGGCCTAGTAGTAGCGTGGGTACATTCGGTCCTCATCCTCGTTGCCTCGTGCACGCGCTGCGGTCATCTTGTCACATGCCGAGCAAATAATCGATGCAATTCGCAAATATCTGGTCTGCCGATGATAGGAGTGCCACGATCAGTCAAGGATCCTCGAGCCACGCTAAGTATGGTCCAGACTCCCAAGGCGGAATGGGCAGTCACTGCCAGTCAGCGATGTGGAACGTCCACTCCCAGAAATGGTCGGTGTCGGAAAGGAGTATACGACTGCTTGAGGAGGATGGGTCCAGGGAAAGGGAGTGTTCGCGTTCAACGAGAGAGCTTGGATGTCGTCGTGAAGGAGCGAAGGTAAGGGCTGAAAAATGGTGCGATTTCTTCAAATTTCTCACGAATTTATATGCACGTGATTGGCTATCTGCCAAAAATTTGACTAAGTGTCGAATATTGAGGCTACGAGGAGCATGCAGTGAGTTCACCGATGGTCTTTCCTCTCGCGGTGAATCTAACCATAATTTAGACCCCTTGCGCCAATATCCTTGTCACACCTGCCTCATCTGCCTCCCCATTCAGATCCTTAGCAGGACGCTATCCACTACCTCCTTGTCCCCACCCATGTGTATCTCATCACTGTATGACACTCCCCCACCGTGGTAAGGACCAGACTGGTGCAACTCTGAGCACACCCACAGCACTTGACTGCAGGCAGTGATACAACAACGGGCAATGCGTATCCTCTACACCCACCACCATATCATTTTTGCTACCGACAAATCCAACAACTCGTTCAACCTCTCACCCAACCCAACTGTCAGCGAGCCGATGGCTCACCTGACATGTCCGCCCACGACCTCCATGCGGGTAATAAAGCGGGCACATGGTTTGGAGCTCTGCTCGTGGCCGTAGAAAGGGTGCTGGCGGCTGGAGGGCCAAGTCTTTGTGGAACTGGCCGAAACGAGACACGGGGATACAAGACGTTGTGGGGCAACCTGAATCGCAAGGGATGAGCGATGAGTAGCAGTGACATGAGTTCGTCCTTGAGCTACTGAACCTATAGCCCCAAGTACCCCTTTCGTCATCCAATTCGACTGTGAAACTCACCCACTTCATAGCGCATGCGCTCCACAGGACTAAGTGGATGCGAGGCGTTGTGGGACAACCCGAAATGCGAGGGTCCGAGGGATAATCGATGACCAGTAGTGATATGACCTTCTCCTTGAGCGTTTGAGCCAGGTGACCGAACCTCCGCTGAGTCCCCCCAAAAATCGTTCATCCCTTACCATGTCGTAGACAAGCGCAACTCACAGATATCTTACCAGAATTTATATTTTTGATGTGTGTTTATATGGATCAACAAATATACGAGCATTGGGACCTGCAATCATTATTGTATTCATTGAGCAGCCCTTATAAGCCTATGTGTGATATCTTTGTGTTTGAACAGGATAATAAATCTTATATCGAGCATACAATCCCCTATATTTTTGATACAATGTTATTCCCGCTTTCCAAGATGTATAATCTTGTGCAATCGGATTATACCACTTAAAAGACCTTGGCAATAAATAACATATATATAGCAATTCATAATTCCCATAGACGTAGAGTGTTCACCGTGATGACTGACCTTACATATACCGGAACTGGCCCAGCTTCAAGCGCTCAAGGGTATTTAGCATCGCAATAGCGCATCACTGAAGACATGTATGAACCAAATTCGAAGCCACTAAAAATGATCAGCTAGTCCTGAAGAGGAATATTTGCTAGTGCATGATTCGCTGCTGGTAATCCGATAAGGCGGGTCTGGACACGCAATTGCGACCGAAATGACGCCCTAGCGCTGAAAACACGAGGTGGGGCATATTTCAGGGAGGGCAACGTGGCTATACATCAACCAAACCTTCCTTGACCGCCAACGACCATGTCGACGACGAGTGGTGCGTACTGACAAGGATAACATCGCAGCGGCGCTGAGTATTTGAAAGTAGTATATCCCCACTTTCTTGAGATTGGTGTTGGTGGACACCCATCGGTACTGACATTTACAGCGAATGGCGAGCACCTCGTTGGTAGCTGTGACAAGGGTGTCGAAGTCTGGCGAGTCAAGGATGGCCAAAGTATAGCGACGGTGCCAGTGGACTCCGTTGTCTGCTGTGTTGCTGCGTCAAGAGATGGCAAATATGTCGCAGTGGGATCATTGCTTGGCGATGTGATTGTTTTGGACGCAACGACCTACGAACAGGTCTTTAGGGAGAAGGTCAAGATCAGGTCGGGGTCGGGCTCTAGTAGCATCTATGATGTGGATTTCTCGTCAGACGAGACTCGCCTCGTCTCGGCCGACCACTTGGCATTCACGGCCAGTATCTGGGACATCGCAGCACACAGAAAACTGCAGACACTCGACCACGACTGGGTCCTCGCGGCCAAATACTCTCCACAGGGTGAACGAATAGCGACAGCCAGCGATAGATCCGTCCGTATCTGGGACAGCAACGATGGCCAGCTACTTGTCGAACTCAACGTGCACGTGTCCCGCGATCTTCTCTGGCACGGTGACCATCTCTTTGTCGCAACCAAAGATGGGAAAATCAAGCAAATAGATGCATCCACCGGGTCAACTATCTCAGGGTGGCCAGTTTCTTGTGGCCCCTACTCACGCAGTACCATGCTGCATCACCGAAAACTCATCATATACACTGCAAAGAAAACCGCCTCCTTCTTCGACCCGTTGGCAAACACTCAGCCCAGTCTCATTCAACACGACAACGAGATACTTTCAATCGCCTGCTCTTCAGACGACCAGTTCCTTGCAATTGGTGCAGGGAACAAAATCACCATCAAAGATATATCTTCTGTCGTATCCCCCTTCCTCTCGGCACCTGCGGAGGGCAAAATTATCATAAAAGATCCATTACTTCGTTCCATCTCGGTATGTTTCTTGTTCTCGACCTGTATTTGCCACATCTCATTCACTTCAGGAGCTAGGACTCGATATCGACACCGCTTTTTTCAATGCATGGAATCACGATCAACTCACAGATGCAGAAGCATCGTTATCTGCGGCAATTCTGGCGTCGCAGAATACCGCTTATCGTAAGCTCGCTACTCGGGCCCTTGTTCGGGCTAGATTGGGACACTGGGACGCGGCCCTCATCGACGCGAATCAGGTGCGTCTTACTCCACTTTCACATGCATGGACGCTGACCCCGTTCTTAACCAAGTCCATCAAAACCCGGCGATCTCTCTACGGCTACGTGGCAAAGTGTGTCTCTCTCGTAGGCAAGGGAGAAAAGGACGAGGGAATTCGGGTGTGCGACATTGCGTTTGAGCATTTTCATTCGGAGCACACATCCCTTCTCCTTCTCGTCAAGGTATGTCTTTCCGCCCAACTTTGGTACTCTTTCCAATTTTCCATTTCAGGCTGTTGTCCTCTTCTTGGCCGGAGACCATGCCGACGCGATCTCTCGTGTGGGTGATCTCATTACTGATGGTTCTTGCACGCCAGTGGATCTGGCGCTGTATGAGGTCCAGGTATGTGAAAATTGTCGACACATCTCGTCATTGTTGATCTTTCCGATAGGCATACATGCACCTTCTTCTGGGGAAGAAGCATATGGAGAGTAGCGACTACCAACGTGCAATTCAATCATTTAAAGACGCGCAAATCAAACTAGGCGACCATACCGGTCGACCGTCGCTCATAATCTCATTGGTATGTCCGTGATCCTTGTACCATGTATCGAAGTTGATCCTCATTTCTTACAGATATCTGGATGGACTTTTGGTGATCTTGCGATCAAAATCCAACAAAGTCTTTGTGAGGCCCTCTTGTCAGCGGATCGTATAAAGGAGGCTGGCGAGTGTGTAGTGCGCATACTGGAAAAGGATATCAATATTACCGAGCCCATTCAGACGTGGATTTCTGGTGAGCTAGTGTGGCCTCTGTCCAGCAACCACTGACGCGACCATTTCTTATCAGACTTTAAGAATCGTTGTTGCAGCAAACATGAGGGTCTCGGAGATAGTGCTGCGGATGGTAAACAGTACGACGAGGCGATCTCGCAGTATAGCGCTGCATTGTTGCTTGGCCCAGCTACCCCGCAGGACCTACTGGTGAAGCGAAGCAGAGCATACGCGGACAGGGGAAGGTGGGAGGATGCTTTGAACGATGCAGGCAATGTACTTTATTGTTGACTCGTTCTAGTCTGTCCATGCTAATCGATAGGATTGATCAGGTGATCGAACTTGATCCATCCTCTCCTTGGGGATACGAGAGGAAGTATGCAGCCCTACTTGGTTTGGGGCACCACCACGACGCAACAAACGCATTCGAAATCATGCTCTTGAAGATGACTGAATCATCTGATCCAGATATTCGTAGTGCGTGATTTCATCATGGTGATAATCTTCCACTGAAATTTGTCTGCAGAGCGATCTTGCCGCTACGTTCGGCCAGAAGAGACGAAGAGAGCAATTCATACATCTATCCAGAATGCTATTCGTGACTCGCCCTTGATGCTGATCAACGCCTTATCCGGTCGCCTGTGCAACAAATCTGAACAGGCTGCTGCATTTGAATCGACCCCCGCCTTTGCAACACTCGTCGTGTCTACGACCACACACATTGATCACGCTCTCATCGACCAAGTTGTTGGAGAATTCTACCGATATACGACGTTCTCGCATACATGGGAGGGCAATGAACCTCTGTACGACGTCGTCATGAAAACAGTGGTGTACGATCTTGAGGCGTTTCCCACCCATGACAAACTGCAGATGTTCTGCAAGATTGTACGGGACGAGGGGTTCAATTGGGCGTGGAGTGACACGTGCTGTATTAACAAAGGGGATAACTTCATACTTCAAGAAGCTCTCGTTAGCATGTTCAAATGGTACGAGGGCTCGGCGATGACAATCATCTTTCTCTGTGACGTCGATAAACTAGCGGAAATTGGGGCTCTGGTGGAGAGCCTGTGGAACTCGCGGGGGTGGACATTACAAGAATATCATGCGTCAAAGGTAGTCCGAATCTACACGAGGGATTGGACACCGTACCTAGGTCTGACGATTTACAATCACAAGGAGTCGCCAGAGGTTGTCTCGGAGATGGAGAGGGCGACTGGTATCTCCGCGCAATCTTTGATGGCACTCCGTCCTGGGTTGAAGGACATACGCGAAAAGCTTCGTCTAGCCTCGACA
>JBBPMY010000549.1:0-14327 GCA_038090615.1 Phylloporus gajari
GGGCGATGACGGAGGACCTTCAGGTGCGTTCTCAATCATTAATTTCGGTTGGCAGTGCTTACGGGGTAAACGTACGTGTGTCCAGAAAGCGCTTGGCAGAATATCGTGCACAGCAGACGTTTGGTCCGATGGTGCTCGTCGGCCATTCATGGCCATCACAGCTCACTGGATTGGCAAATCCCCGAAAACGTCAACACTACAGCTCAGGGCAGCTTTGATCGCCTTCCACTATTTGCCCGAGAATCACACCGGAGAGATGATCGCGACGAAGATTTTTCACCTCCTCCGTCGTGCAAAGATTCAAGACAAGGTACGTTACTACCTAAGTTAACAGAGCCTAAGAAGCTCACGCAAGCATCAGATTGGGCACTTCACACTCGACGGCGCTTCGAACAATGATACTGCGATGAGGCATCTATCCACGCTTCTTGCGTCGATTGGGATCAGCTTCGATCCTATCGAGCGTCACATCCTATGTCTGCCTCATCTTCTCAATACGTGTGCAAAACACGTCATGGAAAGTTATCAAAGCGCGAATTTTTCCGCCCTCACCGCGCAAGAATGGAGTAGCGAACTTAGTACTCAAGTCGACAAAAGGACTTACATGGAAGCACTCAAGCGTGACCCGATCAAGCTAGGTCGAAACATCGCTCGGTGCATGCGTGCGTCAAACCTTCGCCAGCAAGTCTTTCAAAGTATCATCAAGAACGGCAACAGTATGGAACTCTGGCTCGATCCTGATTATGGCAGGCACATTGACATTGCAGAAAAGGAGCTTATCCTGGATGTTAAGTCGCGGTGGGACTCTGTCTACCTGATGATCAACCACCTTCGCGAGATGCGGCTGGTAAGTTGATGTTTGTCAGCTAGGACTATCTTACAAGCCAAATTCAGCCTCTCGTGCAATTTTTCACCGTACCGGCTCAGCGCGACATCGTTAACTTCCAGTTGAATGAGGTGGACTGGTTGATACTTCACGACATCGAACTAATCCTTGAGGTACGTGCTACGTTTTTTGTGTATGGTCGTAACTAATCAATTGCTCGTTATCTTAGATTCCTTATCTTGTGCAGGGCTCCATTTCATCAGAGATGACGCCCATGCTTGGTGCGGTGGTCCCTACCTTCGAATGGCTTGTTGGACATTGGAAATGCTTGGCTGACATTATTCCACGCTGCGGGCCATTCATCCGTCCTGGGTTATTGTGTGCTGACAAGTACACTGAACGATTGGGCCGAACAAACGCGTATATCATTGCAATGCGTAAGTAACTCAATTTCTGATGACGATCATTGATTGCCATGACCTAGTTGTCAACCCGAACATCCGTTTATCTCACATCATGGCGCACTGGGAACCCGCGCAGATAACTCGGGCACAATCAATTGTTATACAAACCGTACGTCTATTCCTAACACGTTCGTGCTGCTCATTTATTCTTACAGTTGAGAGACTATCATACGCAGGTTGATGCGGCGAACCAGCAGTCCCACTCTCCAGGCACTTCAGACTCTCAAGCCGTTCCTCCACCCAGGAAGTCACATGCAGTGCGGTCCCTCGCCGAGCGCTACGGTATCACTGCCCAAGACACTATAGATCATGGCCCAACGGAATCTGTTACACCTATCAGCATCGATTCGGAATTGCAGGCATACCTTGGTGTTCAAATTCCGAAGAAAACCGATCCCGTAGCATTCTGGCATGTCTCGCAAACATCATACCCAACACTTTTTCGTATCGCCATGGACTATTTGCCTATTCAGGCTTCATCAGTACCCTGCGAGCGTGTTTTCTCGTCAAGTGCCGAGACGATAACCAAACGACGCAACCGTATTAGCCCAGCACTGATGGAAGCACTACAAATGGGCAAGTTTTTCCTCAAGAAAAGGCGTCTGGACTTCATGCAGGGATCCCTCGCATCGCAGGACGACATGGATCAGAATGAGGAGGACAGCAAGGACTTACTTGGGAAGATCGTTGGAGAAGATCAGTCAGACGATACCATGGATGCAATTATGGTGATGATTGCGCAACAAGAGGGTGATCCGCTCGAGACCGAGTGAACCTTCATTTGAGTATGTATTGTATCCCATTCTGTACTACTGTATGGCCTACAGTATGCTACGATCGTCTTTGCATCGTTTTCGTCCTAAATCGTTGTTGTCACAGAAGCGTGACGCGTAACAACTTACTCGTCAACATCCGCCCGTCCTCGAGCTCCTACGACGGCGATGACTACGCTCACACTACCTCATTATTGAAGCGCCTACTACACGACATCGCCCACCGCCTGTTCCAATACCTAGCAGATGTTTTTGCTCTCTGGTTCGTTCCGTTGCCGCCCATAATTCGCTTGTCACATTCTAACTTGTTCCTCGTCTCAAAAATGTTCTCAAGATTGCTTCACGCTGGTTGGCGCGCGTTCTCTGGCTCATCAGTGCATTCGATGTCGACCCCCCGACCTGTCTCTTCCTCTTTTTCCAGCGGGTACACAGGTCGGCGCCTTTCTCTGCAAGCACTTACTGAGCCTTAGTTCCCTGTCTAGTCTTTTCCGACCTCGCGCACGTCCCTCGTTTCCGTCTCGCTCTTCTCTGCTGGCTCAATAGCACGGTATACCCACCTATACGGCATCCTCCCCTTTGTCGGCGAAGTGCACGTAAACTCCCTCTCCGGCAACAGTTTCCACCCTGCCGCGTGCCCATGGCCACACAAGGGCTGGTTTGACACATTTGATCATGCCAGGTATGTCCCTCCCACTTTGGTCTCTCCATCCCCCCCACCCATCCAATATCCGTCATGGCTTCCAGGTCTATCGCGTGGTTCGTGCTACTTGCCATTCCCTCGACCGCATTACCTGGCGCAATCTCGTTGGTATCTCCCATACCGTCGAAGAGACCAGGGCATTAGCAGAAGAGGTCGAATAAACTGACGGCCCCGATGACAACGGCGAGATGTTCCAACGCCCTGGAAAGCTCTCTGACTACCTGCCTGCTCCATGCCCGTCTCACCACCGACACACCTACCGCACGACGCCACAGGCTCCGGCGTTGTCAACGTCCTAGCGTTATCACTGACGCCACAACGGCGACGTATGTACCACACCCACTCGGCGGCAGCAAGAATGGCGATGCTCACTCATGCCCAACAACGTGAGAACACGGCACGACTTCAACAATGTAATGAAGAGAATACCCACGACGCTGAGGGCGATGAAGGGACTCCTGGTATCATGACGCCATAATGCTGATGCGCGCATGACCACATACCTTCACCTCTGGCCATCCCATCACCTGACCACCCATGCATAACGCCTTGATGCCGTCGACCCGATACCAACGCTATAACACCGACGGATGCGCAACTATATCCACAGAGGTTGGGACATGACCCTGACGCTGGTGCATGCTGGATGTGTCCTTCTACCCCACTCACCCCCTCCAGTCGCCGACGAGCACAACAGCTTGTTCGACTCATCTTGCACTATTCCCACACCCTCCAACCATTGATGAGTCCAGTGGCTTAGTCGATGCAACGAGGTGGAGGAGGCGGTGATGATGAAGGGACAATAATGGCGACGCGACGAGGATGGCAAGGTAGCGAGGACGTGTCAAAGACAGTAACACACGACTAGGATGAGGAGGTGACTCGGATGCATCAAGGGGGAGTCGAATCACGACGAGGAGGACAAGGAGGCGACCAGGATGGAGGACAACAGCAAAAGCAACAACAGACGACACATTGAGGACAAGGAGGTGACGAAGACGAGGAGACAACGAGAACGAGAATGACCCATCAAGGATGGGGACGCGATCACGTCCAAAACCAAGATGCGACGATGAGGAGGTGACAAAGACGAGGATACGTAACGGGCCAGTGGGACATAATGACCACAGATCTCTACTCTACAGTGGGTTTGAATAGATGTTGATACTCTTTTTCTACTTTTCACCCTTGAATTTAATTTTTCCAACATTTGTTTAAATGTTTAAAGAGTGTGGGCGGTCGAACCGGTCAACCATTAGCAGCCGCGGCTCTAAGACCGGTGCTTGCATAATCGACCTGGTCCAAGATTGGTTCGGCGAACCAGTGCTCGGCTATGGTTCGAAGCCGGCTAGAAGCCGGAGCTGCGGCAACACTACGAGGGCGATGCGTGACAAGACACACGTACGATCGGAGGTCATGACGACCACGACGTGACAAAGACACTGTAACGAGGACGCCATGACGACCCCAACACGGCGAGGGCATCGCGATAACCCCAACAACCGCCATGGGTCGCGGAGTTGCAACGACCAAGATGGGAGGCCATGGATGGCGCCACGATGGCGCTGCATGCATAACGGCGACACGACAACGACGTGCGTGACCATTGCCGTACCCCCGTCACCACCTGGATGGCGTGTCAGTGCCTCAGCGACGATGCCAGGAAGAAGACGACGACGACGACATCATGTCGTCGTTGACCCACCAATGGCACGACACCCGCGACCACTACGTGTGAAGGCACGGCGACGACGACTGGCGTGCGCGACCGCACCCTCACTTCCGCCATCACCTGGAGGACGTGATAACAACGACAAAGCAGTGCCGTCGATGGCCTTAGGCCATCAGCAGCACTATCACGACAATGTCATCAGGAACAGACGATGGCGACGACATGTGGGTCGTACCCACACCACCACCAGCGACCGCAACAAGACGCGCATATGACGGGAGGTTGCGACAACCTCGTCATGACGAAGACGACGTGACGAAGACGCCACAACAACTACGACACGACGAGGACAACACCGCAAGATGCGCGTACGACGGAAGGCTGCAATGACCGCGACGACGTGGTGAGGCCATGGACAACACCACGAAGACGACAACGACAACGAAGCAATGCCGTCGATGGCCCAAGGCCATCAGCGGCACGACCACGACCACGCCGTCGGGCGGCGAATACCTGTGCGCGACCGCACTTACGTGCTCACTGGGAAGACACCGCGACCACTGAGGCAGAAAGTGGGCGACAGGGAGATCGCGACAAGTGCGGGTTTGCCTTACCCCCATGGTGAAGGAAGCAGTACTACGGCAGTTTTATTATTTTTTTGTATATACAGAATAAGCATTAAATAAAATGATTGAAAGTTTTAAAGTAGGCAAGTGAAGGGGAAAGTGCAAAGTGTGTTGAAAGTGGTCACAAAGCACTTTCAAAGCACTTTCAAAGATGAAGGATCTACTTTGAAAGTAATTGGCTACTTTGTGCGCGTGCCTGCAAAGTGTCCGCAAAGTTCCCACAAAGTGCCCGCAAAGTGGCGTGAGGATTTACTGATGTATGAACAAACTCATTACCAAGACTATTGTTCCACCTGATCCAATGGTTCCAACAAGCAAGCCTATTGCGTCCTACAAGTGTGTTGGTCCCAGTTATGGCCTTATACGGAAAGGTGCACCCCAGGAAAGTCAAGTGCTGAAACATGCCTCCAAGTGCCCTTATCTTCCTGTTGCCTTGAAACGTGAGGCAGCCGAAGCCTCCTGTGAAAGCTCCCTTGGTGCCTCGCTCCAAGCGGCTGATGGTCAAGATGCTTCAGCAACCCAGCCAAGACCACCAAAGGTACAGAAAACACAAACCTCACTGGATGTTGCCCAGTATCGGGAGGCTGGGAAGAAGAAGGCAGAAAAAGACCAACAAGTGTTTCAGAAGAAAGTTGATCACATTGTTATGCGACTCATCTGTGTACGCGGACTGGTTCCAAACGTTATTGACTCACCGGAGTGGAAGGAATTGATGGTCACACTGAACCCAAAGTACCGTCTAACATCTTCTGATACATTTGCGGATGACTTTATACCCAAGGAGGCTGTCTTCGTCTGCCATCAACAGATTATCAGATTGAGCGAGCAAGAAAACCTGACGCTCACATTTGATGGTACAAGTACATGAAAGCCACAGTCACTCTACACTGTTCATGCTACTACGCCAGACCGCGATGTGTTTTTTTTGGATGCATATGAGGATTCACTTGCACGTCATACAACGGAGTGGGTAAAAGACAAACTTTACAAAGTCAGTTCTTTTCTTTGCAGCTTGAAATTTTTGTATAGGCTTAATCAATCATATTAGACGATCCGAGATGTCGGAGAGGAAAAATGGGCAGCAATTTGTTCTGACAATACATCCGTTACAAAGAATAGTCGAAGGGATATTGTTGCGACCATCCCAACCATTATGGACTTGTCTGACGCATGTCACCACCTGCACAACACAATCAAGGATATCACAAATTTGCCAGAGTTCAAACAGGTACTCAAAACCAAACTGTTGAACTACTGAATTGACTGATATATTATCTTAAAGATGATCTCTCGCCTGAGGAGTATCATCAAGCACTTCAGCCGCTCTACATTATCTGCCAATCACCTGTGAGCTGAACAATGTGATGGAAATGGTAAAGACGAAGCCATCCGAGGCCTTCAGAAGATCGGAAAGACACATTTTGGAACTCATTGGTCAGCTGCTGCAGCGCTAGAGCAAAATTTACCAGCCATACATTCTTTGGTTGAACAGAAGATTGTGAAGTTTAAGGTAAATACGTACCATAAAATTTAATGATTCCAGATATTCACTAGACGTAATAATTGCTAGGACCAAAGAGCACGAGAGGTTTTTACAAACCGGCATGTACAAAATGAAACTGCAAATGATCTTAGCGCCTACATTGAGATCGTCGGCCCCTTTATTCGCTCAATCTGGTCCCTTGAGGCAGTGCATGCTAATGCCTCAGATGTCTTCGTTTTTTGGCTTGCGATTGGTGCAACTCTCAAGGACCTTTTCTCAAAGGACAAGGATGCAACTGGCCTTCCACCACATAGTTCAGTCACTCATGGTCGTACTTCTGGTACCCCCACAATGTACATTTCCATGTAGTAGTGGTACGGCCGGTGTGCGGCTGGTATATGTGGTTCTGGACACAGCCGCCTCCGTACCTTTGGTGCCTTGTACTTTAGGTTTAATAAGCTAATCCTTACTCAGTATTAGAGATCCATAGAAGATATACCAACAAATAAGATGGCAGCTGGGCATTGCCCACTCTATCTCGGCTAGATAAGATTATGTAAGCTGAGTGCCATCTATTATGTGGCTGTAACTAAAGGGATTGCATCTATGCGCTGGCTGGATATGTACACACCACTTATTAGCACATACCCTTAAATGCGGCCGCAATGAGTAAAAGATTGCGATCCGGCCGGACCTAGATTTACGGTGGTCATGAAGCATGTATATGTAGTTTCAGGCTGCATCTTTGGTTGAATGTTTCTGTTGAACGAGATAGTGCATCGTAGTTCATACTCCTAATTAGGTAGATTATATAATCATACCAGTAGTATAGATATTTCGAACTCCACAGCTGAGTTCTAATTAACTCTTGTTCCAAAACCTTCGTGTGCGTCTATCAAACACAACAACTCAACACAACGGTGTGTAGCAGCGTTCTATCTCACAGAACCTTAGTATGCTCGACAGGTTATGAGCCCTGATGCGCGACTGAGGAGGGTGTTAATCCGCTGCACCAAAGTACGCTGCATCAGACACCGTTTGTGTCCACCTCGTCTGCTGCTTTACGCGCAACTTGGTTAGTTGTCCCAACCACCGCATATGGTTCGGATCGTCGCTTTTAGCGCGTCCATACCTATTTGCGTGAGCGGGCACTAAGGGGAACCTATGTCGGTATATCCTACTGACACTTTGCATTTTAGAAACTATGTCTTCTTCCAACGCATCCACCTCCACCACTCGTCTCCCCGTTTTCAACGGGATCGGATACCACCAATGGCAGACCACCATGGTCAACTATCTCAAGGCCACCGGCTCTACCTGGGTCCTTCAACTCTCATCCCCTGCCGCTCTCACCACCACCTCTACCTCAGAGGAATGTCGCCAGTTCATCGACTGGCATTCGAACAACGACAAGATCGTTGGTACCATCCACACCGCCCTGTCTCCTGCTCTTCAGCAGAAATACAAGTCCAAGAACGTCGCCGCCGATCTCCTTGACGCTCTTAGCTCGGATTTCGACAAGACGGAGATCCCCCAGGTCTACTCGGACTTTAAGGCGATGATGGAACTCGCCATCCCTGCATCCTCCAATCCTACTCCCACGTTCGCTCGTCTTGAGCACCTTTACTCCAAACTGAAGGATGCCGGTTATGAGATTTCTGCCAAGCTCCAGGCAATGATCGTCCTGTTGAAGCTCCCGACCTCATATACCAATATCGCCCAGAATGCCCTCCAGGAGAAAGACTCTGCAGGGAAGGCGAAGGACCTGACCTTCGAGAAAGTACGAGCCGCAGTTGTTCTACAATTCGAGCAAACGTCGATGATGGGCAATGGCAAGGGCAAGGCGCCCCAACAGGCCAACAAAATTTCGGCCGTCAAGCGCAAGGAGGGAGAACCCTCCTTCCAACAGCAGCAGCAGCAACCTAGCGCGCCCTCTGGGTCGCAGCAAGGAAGCAGCGCACAGAAGGGAAAGGGCAAGGCTGGTCGAGGACAGAGAGGCAAACACCTCTCCAAGAAGCAACAAGGAGGCCAAGCCCATCTGGGCTTCGTCGAAGAGGATCAACCCCTCTTCGCTTCTGTCACTCGTATCGCCAACGTCCCAGCAACAGTGGACCCCCGAGCTCTCACACATCGCTTGGCTCTCATGTTCCAAGGCCAAGGTGGTCCTCCCGCCTTCAAGGAGGTTCAAAGCACGTTCTCATACGCGCAAGAAATGAACCTAGCCACAACCTCTGAGAGCATACGCTCTCTCTCCACTGCCGTGCCCCTCCTGGATCGCATAGACTGGTCCGATATCCGCCGCACTCCCTCGCCCCAACCTCCTCACATCCCCTCCCCTCCTCTCAAACGTTCCCTTGGTGAGCGTCTCGAAACCGATTGGGATGCTCTCTTTTCTGACATATTCTCTGGCTCCAAAGCTGCCAGAGAAGCAGAGAACTCGGGGATGTGGTTAGACAGTCGCCATGACCTAACGCCTATCGAGGGCACCTCTACAGCACCCCTCGGTGCGTATATCTATGAGCTCTCTGACGAGGAAGATGTCCCTTATCAGACACTTCCAGAGGACATTCAAACGAATTGTCCATTCTTGATGGAAGACTTAGAGAGCCCTCCCTCGAAGCGGAGGCGAGAGATTGGCATTGTTGCTGAAACCTGGGACGATGAAGACCAGGTTGACATTTACGGGTCCGACGATGAGTGGGACCCCTATCCAAGGTATGTCTCTTACCCTTTCATCATTGCCGATCTGTCCTCATCCAAGCACGCTGCAACAGCGCGTAATTTTGTCTTGGACTGCACTCTGTCTACTGTACATACTTCTGTACCTGTAGATATGAATACATTGGACATTGAGATCTGTGCACATGGTTTGAAATCTAAGTGTGAGAGATGTACCAACCCAAATCCATTATGGATATTGGACTCAGGTGCTTCAATGCACTTCACTCCTGACCGAAGTGACTATGTCACTTACACTCCCTTGAAAAAAGAAGACCAAATGCCTGTATTCACCGCCTCTGGCGCTTTACACGTTGAAGGTACAGGTACATGCCTTATACGATGGCTCGACGATTCCAATTGTCCCCATATACTCGAACTATATGATGTTGGATACATCCCAAACTCAGGAGTCCGACTTGTCTCAATGGGTCAACTACTTCGTGCTGGTGCAAAAATTCGTGGTGACGTTAACCGCCTTGAAATGCTATATGGTGATGGTACTGTTCTTGCCCCCTTTATTCCTGGCAGAATGGGCCGCAATATGTACACCATTGAGGACATACCCTCTCTAAAGCACAACCTCACGAAATCTGCCCCTAATTATGACATCATGCACCGTCGTTTTGGTCATCCTTCAAAGGAAGTTCTCAAACATGTGCAAAAACATACTTGCAGCTTTCCTGAATCTATTCAATTTCCTCAGGAAGAATCCTTGTGCCCTGGATGTGCCCAAGGAAAAATGCCTAATCGGCCTTTCTTACCTGACTCTAAACGAGCTTCAACGGCTTTTGAGCTTATCCACTCTGACATTAAGTCATTTCCCATCGAATCCTACCATCGCTACAAATATATCATCACTTTCTTCGATGATCACACCTCCTTTGGATGGTCTAAGCTTTTGCGCTCGAAAGATGCTGCATTACAGGCCACAAAGCAATTTATTGCTATGGCAAAGACTCAGTTCAATGCCACAATCAAAGGATGGATGTCCGATGCAGGGGGAGAGTACAAATCTCAAACCTTTGACAAATTATTGCTCGACAATGGGATTCGCATTTTCCAGAGTGCTCCCCATACCCCACAACAAAACGGGTGCGCTGAGAGATTTATGCACACTCTCATGGACAAATCTGAAGCCATGAGACTCAAAGCATGCTTGCCCCAATCTTGGTGGGAGTTTAGTTGGGATCACGCTGTACACTTGTACAATCGTACACCCTTAAAATGTCACAATTGGCGTACCCCTTATGAGTTCCTGCACTTGCAGTCCCTGGATATAAGCCACCTACGCATCTTTGGTTGTGGAGCGTACGTTCACATCCCACAAGATGTTCGCACCAACAAGTTGGCCCCTAAATCTGAACTCATGGTGTACTTAGGCGTCGCACCAGGAAACACCTCAAACTTCTTATTCATGCGATCTCCCAACAATATAGTCTTCACATCAGCAAACGCTCTATTCAATGAGCAATTGTTCCCCAAATGCGACAAACCTCAGGCGCATCATCCGCAGCCACAGGTCGCTGCCCCACCTGAAGAAGTAGAAGTTCCTCTTCCAAACTCCATCGAATCAGCACCTCCAGCTGAACCAACCAATTCACCACGTCCACCATCTCCTCGTCCATCCTCTCCTAGTCCTCCTCGCACTCCATCACCTAAAGGACCACGACCACCTCCTCCCACTGCGCCGCATAAACAGCGTGCTCCTCCTCGTGCCCCTATCCCAGCTGTACCTGCAGTCCCTCAAAGACCTTGCAGAGAACGTCGCGTCCCTAACAGACCCGACAATGTGTATGGTGACGACCATCCAGTACAGTAGGTGAAAGACATCGAAAGAGAATCTAAGTGGAAGAAGCATATGGAGGAATCAGATATGCCTGGTCAATTTCCCGGCTCACCTCCTCAGGAACCTCCTCAAGAGGGTCCATCCACGTCCGTTTTTCCCCCCACAGAAGATAATTCTGAGGATGAGGTTGAGAAGCTAAGCCGTGAAGGGGGAGTATCTTTCCTTCAATATCTGCTCTCCAAGGCGATTTTGCACGATACCATGGATCCAAGTGCTAAACCTATTTGCGAATGGACATTTAAGGATATACAAAATCTACCTGCTGCAGCTCAAGAAGAATGGAAAGTTGCATGTCGCGAACAACTTGAGATGCTAAAGAAACGAGACGTATTCGACATAGTCGATCGACCCAAAGATCGCAAAGTCATTCAAAATCGATGGGTATTTGACGTCAAACCAGACGGACGTAAACGGGTGCGATTAGTCGCAAAAGGATTCTCTCAGGTCAAAGGTGTAGACTTTGACCAAATTTTCTCTCCAGTCGTGTGATATGAGACAGTCAGACTGATGTTGGCTCTCGCTGCATTGGAATCATGGCACATGGAAGCTGTAGATGTAAGATCTGCCTATCTATATGGCGATCTAGATGAAGAGATCTATATGGAATTCCCCGAAGGCTTTAAAATCCCTGGGCTTGAAGGCAAAGTCCTTTGCCTAAAGAAAGCCCTATATGGACTTAAACAAGCTGGATTAGCCTGGTGGAACACTCTTAATGAGTCCATGAAAGAACTTGGATTCGAACGTCTGAAATCTGACCCTGGCATCTTCCTCTACAAAAGGAAAAGCTCCCACATGGTAGTAGCCATTGTCTATGTAGACGATGCCATATTCTGTGGTCCCTCTAAAACCATTGTTGATGAGATCAAGAGACATTTCATGAAGAAATGGGAATGCAGAGATCTTGGCATTGCCAAAGAATTTCTCCACATGCGTATTCAATGCAAAGATCATCAGATATTAGTCGATCAATGCGCATATCTGGAAAAAATCATAGAGAGATTTGGCCTAATCAATGCAAAATCTACTCCCACTCCCTTACCTCAAGGATATTATCCTTTGAAACATGATGGTCCTATAAATCCTGAACTTCGAACACGATTCCAAACCATTATTGGATCACTGCTATATCTTATGATTGGCACACGCCCAGACATCGCATATGCTGTTACAGCATTGTCTAAACATGCCACCAATCCTACCCAAGAGCATATAGATAAAGCGCTATACATATGTCGCTATCTACTTGGTACTCGAAACTATGCTCTCATCTATAATGGAAAAGGTTCTGGTCTTATGGCTTGTATGGATTCAGATTGGGCATCTGATCCTAATACTCGACGCTCTCAGACAGGCTGGTTCATCAAACTAGCTAACTGCACTTTCAGCTGGAGATCGCGACAACAAGAGTGCGTTTCCCTCTCCTCTACTGAAGCTGAATACATTGCTCTGTCAGATTGTAGCAGACAAGTGGTTTGGATTAAACAATTGCTTGAAGAACTTGGGTATAACCTTAAACCCATCCCCATCTGTGGTGACAATCAAGGATCTATATTCATGGCATCCAATCCAGTCACTGAAACTCGAAACAAACATGTTGAAATCAAATGGCATGTAGTAAGAGACTGGGTCAAAGATGGTACCATTGAAATATTCTTCATTGATGGATCATCTAATCCTGCAGATATGTTCACCAAGAATCTTGGTCGTATAAAGTTCGAACAATTCAGATCAGAACTGGGACTCAAAATTTACTAGATTTCATTCTTCCTAACCATACTTTTCACTATACTCTAGTGCTTACGCGCCTTAAAATCGGCAGCTTAGCAAGGGGGAGTGTTGAACGAGATAGTGCATCATAGTTCATACTCCTAATTAGGTAGATTATATAATCATACCAGTAGTATAGATATTTCGAACTCCACAGCTGAGTTCTAATTAACTCTTGTTCCAAAACCTTCGTGTGCGTCTATCAAACACAACAACTCAACACAACGGTGCGTAGCAGCGTTCTATCTCGCAGAACCTTAGTATGCTCGACAGTTTCTAATGTATATATTTCTCTTTGAGGTAGAGTACTATAGGGCAGCCAAACATGTATATGCATAGTCAAAATGCTGCACATCTAGAGCAGCCATAAATGACAAAAGAAAATGAACTGGGCTGAACTAAGAGTACGGTATATAAGGACAATGTGTATATGCTTCAGGCCGCATATTTAACGTCACATTGTGTGTTTCTATATTGTAACTTATTAGTCATTTAAGAGTGCGGCCGGAAGGAATATATGCATGATTTATGTCCACGTATTATGGGATGCGGCCGTGTATAATAAAAAGCAGTACACCAGCCGGGAGCAGAAGTACGACATATATGACCATATATATGTGATTCAGGTCACACTACATCTCATAATGTGGCTGGATGCTTGCATACATTATATAGTGCCAGGCACGTACCGCTGGTAGCGGCCGCATCTGATAAAAGATTGTTGACTGGCCGGGGTTACAGGTACGGTATGTGAGAACTATGTATATATAGCTCGGGCAGTAATCCCTGCTGTATTCCTTTATAATTATGTTTCTATGGTCCAACTGGCTCTCGGATTAGTTGTATATATGCACGTAGCACCGAATGCGGCCGTACCTTTTCAAAGACTGTCGACTGGCTGGACCCGAGGGCACAGGATATCGGGACCATGTATATGCGTCCCTGGCCGTACTTTGGCTCTCTCCTAGAGCTACTTGCTTTCAACGTATTGCCCTTGCAGGTATTTCAGGTTCTGCTGAAATTATAGCCATGAGATGAATATATTGCAACATAACATTTCCAAAGTACAGTAATGCAATTCAATGCACAAAACTAAAAACAATACGGACGAAGACATACACAGATGCGACCAAAGAGAGCATTAAGCCAAATCAGAACCTTGCTTCTTCTTGCTTGGCTTACAGTCGCGGTTGCTCGATCTAGTTTGTCGTGGAGAGGGGTCACGTTCCTTTTGAGATTTAGCTCTGTTGGAATGATCAGAGTTACCAGGTGGGGCATTCTTTGTTGCCTTGTTTCTCCCTTTCTCCATCACGTTCCCGGCGTCAGGCTCACCTGCCAGCTTCTTCTCCCTTGTTTCTAACTCGAACCGTTTTCTTGTCTCCTCCATGCTTCTCATCTCCTCCTCCAGCTTTCGTTTCTCCTCCTCCAGCCTCTTTCGCTGCTCTCCTA
>JBBPMY010000550.1:0-14322 GCA_038090615.1 Phylloporus gajari
TTTGTTTATATTTTTAATAGTATCAACTTTGAAAATAACTTGCTTTTTAAAAAGTATTAATTTATGAATGGGAATGCCCAAACATACTCTCTAATAAGCATTTATGGGCATTCCCAATATCTACAACGATTGAAATGGGAATGCCCAAATATGCTTATTATCACACATATGGACATTCTCATTATTTCACAATACTAGATTAGAAATGCTCTAGTGTGTTTTTAATAGGTATTTATAAATATTCATATCATACAAACTTACCTTTTGAGAAAAGCACCCCTGACACTCTATTATAGAACAGGCAAGGGCTGAGAATGCCCAAGAAAGGAAAAATAATAGATGATATTTTGGAGCTCATGGGCATGTTTTTGCTGGGTAAAAAAATATGTTCAATATGACAGCAAAAAGGCTGGGCATACCCAGAGTGTTACAATTTCTCTTATCTTGCTTAGTCACATGTATTCTGGATGCTTTTTTTTTCCTATGATTACTCACTTCCTCTTAGTCATCAGCCTGATAACTCATCATCATCTCCTAATTGTAGTATCTTCTATCACATTCTTGGATACTCCATGTGATTCTATCACATGCAATTTAGTCATATCATTGACTGATCCTGTGTACAATAGTTCTTTCATATTCTGCTGGTTTCTATACCTTAGGTATATAAACCTTCTCCTCATTTCCTTCTTTTCTTCTCTTCAAGCTGGTTCTCCTCAGAGTTACCACCTGTACCTTTAGACTAGCAATCCATTGATTCTTCTTCCCATTGTCCCTCAATTCTTTGAGCCTCCACCCATGCTCTGAATGGATAGTTCATCCTTGTAACCTTTGTCCCTGGGTATTAAGTTCACCATCTTGTGAACAATACCTCAACCCAGTTGACCATCAGTCACCTGGTCCCTCCAGAACATTCCAGTCAATGACCAATTGCCTGGACATATCTAGCCAACAGTAGTTGTCTAGTTCTTGTCTTTGACTCAGTCAACTGTCAATCATCTGGTACTTGTCTAAGGCTTTTCTAAGGCTATGCTTTGTCCTACCTGGACTAAGTGTAACAAAAGAACTAGCTTCTCTCATAGTGACTACCTTCATATAGCTTGTCCACCATTTCACACAGACCCTCTGTCAACCCTGTGTGGGGCACCCATTGAACTCTTCAACACAAGTCAGGAGAATCCTCTGACACTTTGCCACCAGCAGAGCTTGAACTTTCACCCAAGACTGCTTGACCCCTTGATTTACCCATAGACATCCCTGTTTCTTCTGCTGAAGAAACCAACTACATTGAAACCCTAGATCTCCCCTCTGAACCTGCCATTGTAGGAAACCAGCAAGCTCTTTGACTCTGATAAGTATGAAGAACCAGACCTAAAACCCATCATAGAATCCCCTATCATGTCCACCACCAAGCCAGTAGAACTCCATCTCACCCCACCTGAACACTTCAATGGTGACTTCCTAAAAGCTGTATAATGGTACAACTCAGTTGCCTTCTACCTCATTAGCAAGATTGCAAAAGTTCTGATGTTACTAGACTCACTGGATGTACTAGAACCAGATACAACAGAAATCCAGAAGTACAATCAGTCAGAATGTCAATCAAATAATAGGAACAGATGTTCAATGGCCTGGTCAATCCATGGGTTTTATTCTTCCAGTAGTACAGTATTACAGTCTCAAAGCATCTCCAATAGTGTCAATACTATAGGAATCAAGTCAATGAGACTAAAGTATTTTCAATACTCTAGTGGTCCAGCACACTAATGAAAACAGATAACACAGATATTTAGAACCAAAGTGCTTCTGTTAGTCATTGAGCTCAGCACTCTAATTGCCCATTAATCTAGTAGTCAAGTAACTTTAGTAATACAATAATCCATAAGGTGAGAACTCCAGTTATTTTAGTTGATCAGTGAGTTGATGACAAAGAAATGTCAATTATGAAATAAAATCAGTTGGGCAGTAATCCAGCCATTTGATCTGCAAGTGATCCCTAGACTTAGTAGGTCAGTAAGACATAACAACAGACAGTTCAAATATCTAGTCATACTAATCATCCAGTACTTCAAGAATTCAAACCATCCATCCATTTAGCCATCCAGTTGGTCTAATAATGTAAATCATTCATCATGATAATCCTACAAGCTGTCTAGTCAATCATAACTGATCCTATCACATCCAGTGACAAAGTACACAGTCAGTCATTGACTCAAGTCAATGACTGGTCCAGTCATTTTCAGTGACCCAGTACACAGTGATCCAGTCAGTCATTGATTCAAGTCAATAACTGGTCCAGTCATTTTCAGTGACCCAGTACACAGTAATCTAGTCAGTCATTGATTCAAGTCAATGACTAGACCAGTCATTTCCAGTGATCTAGTACACAGTGGTCCAGTAAATCACTAGTTCAAGTGACCTTCAGTGACCACAGTTATCTAATCATTCATTTCTCAAATTACACTGTCATTCATTCTGTTAGGTGGTTTACTAGTACAAATGGCCCAATCATCACATATTGTAAGCATCCAATAATTTACTAAACCAAGCATACATGTATCCAGTGATCCAGTAGACCAAACAGACACACATCCAATCATCCTTCCATTCATTCATCCATTCACCAACCAATCCTATCCTCAAGTTCACCATATGTCTACTTATATAGATGATACATCCAATATCATATTCCTATCACCCCAATTATCAATTTCTCATCCACACCAATGATAACAACATGTATATTTAAATTATTGTATCATATTATTGTACTTAATGTTCCATCCTGGTAGCATGCATCATTTCTTGCAGAAGTTGGTCATGTGTGCAAAGCTAAACAAACCTACCACAAGAAGAATCACCAAGCAATGTCTTACCATGTTGCCAGTCATCATTGGTCTGTACATTCCAGTTCACCACATCATAGTAGAGTGGTTTGTTGAACACAAAAGTAGCTGACACCATATGGAGAAATCAGCTGCATATGCAAAAACAAACAGACTTACTGTGAGAAAACACAAAAATTGCTGAGCAATACATTTGTCATTTGTCTGTATGCTCCAGTTCACCACATGATAGTAGACAAGTTCATTAGTCAAACCTGCTGTGAGATCAATGCAAAGGACTAGTGATGCCATGACCAGCAAAGCATGACACTTGAATCACTTTGTGGCTTCATACAGCACTCATGAAGTCCCTGCAATAGGTCTGTGGGTGTCATCTTGCATACAGTATTGGCCAATACTTTTGTTCTCTCTGTACTTTACAGTTCAAGGTAGCAGAGTAGTTCATTAGGGACAAAGCTGGGGGGACACCTTATGGAGAAGTCAGTCATGTATACAAAGACTAACAGAAATACCACGAGGAAAATTGCCAAGCAATGCCTTAGCATGTTGTTGTTCATCATTCATTCAGACACAGAATCTAGTTCACCATAAGTAACAGAATGATTTGTTAGGCTCAAAGCTAGGTAGCACCCTAAGGTGAAGTCAGCCATGTATGCAAAACTGAACAGAAGACCTACTGCAAGATCAACCCAGAAAAAGACAAGCAATGTTGCAGCTCATCATTGCTCTTCCTTTGTCTGTAGAGTATTTCATTAAACACGAGACTGGGTGGTGCTGTACAGAAAAGTCAGCTGTGATGCAAAAACAAACATATCTACTGTGAGAAAAACATTTGGCACATTGTCATTCATCATTTGTTCATATAGTCCAGTTCATCATATCATAGCAGAATAGTAGCTTGCTAGGCACAAAACTGGGTGGTGTCCTATAGAGAAGTTGGTTGTGTGTGCAACACCAAGCAGAAGACTTACTGCAAGATCAAGGAGAGAAGGACAAATGATGTTACAGCACATCATCACTCATCTGTAGAGTAAGTAGTTCATTAGGGACAAAACTGGGTGACACCCTATGGAGAAATCAACTGTGTATGCAAAAATGAACAGACTGACCACAAGAAAAAAATAAAGTAAAGTAAAGACAGTCAAGCAGTACTTTTGCATGTCATCATTTGTCTGTGCATTCCAGTTTGTTGTATCATAGTAGCAAAATAGCCCTTTGGGCATAAAACTGGGTGGTGGCCTATGGAGAAGTTGGCCAAATTTACAAAACCAAATAGAAGACTATGAGATCAGTCCAGAGAAGGGCAAGTAATGTGGTATTGTGTTCCTACATGGCACTAGTGAGACATGTCACTTGGATCACTTGTGAAGTCTCCACAGGTGATCCTTTGTAGTTTGCCACCAGTTCATGGTAGTAGGATGGTTTTTCAGGGACAAACCTGTGGGGCACTCAATGGAGAACTCAGCTGCATATACAAAAACAAACAGACCTACCACAAGGCTAACCCAAAGATGGGCAAGCAATGCCATAGCACATTGTCATTTGGTGTTCATCATACTTTCCATCTCACCAAATGATTGTAGAGTAGTTCATTGTGGATGAAACTGGGAGTGCCCCAAGAATAAGTCAATTGGGTGTACAAAACAGAACTCACCTACTGTGAATTGGTCGTTTGTCATTGGTCCATACATCCCAGTCATCATATCATAGTAATAGAGTAGGTTGTTAAGCACAAAACTGGTGGGTGCCCTATGGAGAAGTCAGCCATGTATGCAAAATTGAACACCCATACTGTAAGAACAACCCAACGTGTGACCAATGCCACAACTTCTCATAATTTGATTTTGGGTATTGCTTTTATATTTGCTATATGGCTTTAGAGTAGTTTGTTGCAGATGAAGTTGGGGGGCATCCTATGAAGAAGTCAACCTTGTATGCAAAATGGAACTGACTTACCATGAGAAGGTCATATGTCATTGGTCCATATGTTCCAGTTCATCATATTATAGCAAAAGCTGAGTGGCACCCAATGAAGAAGTCAACCATGTATGCAAAATTGAACAGACATACTGCAAGAATAACTCAAAGTGGGACAGATGCCATGACTTCTTATGATTTGACCTTGTGCATTACTTTTAAATTCACTATATAGTTCTAGAGTAGTTTGTTGCAGATGAAACTGAGGGGGCATCTTATGAAGAAGTCACCTGTGTACACAAAACAGAGTTAACCTACTACAAAAAATTGTTTGTTGTTGGTCCATATGTTCCAGTTCTTCACATTGTGGTGGTAGAGTAGTTCATTGGGCACAATACTGACTGGCACCTCATGGAGAAGTCAGCTGTGTATGTAAAATCAAACAAGCTTACTGTGAGAACAACCCAGAGTGCAACTGATGCCACAACTTCTCATAGTTCTGCATTGTGTGTTGCTTTTCAATCTGTTATGTGGCTTTCATTGTGGACAGAACTGAGCTGGGGGGCACCACATAGACAAGTCAGCCATGTATACAAAATGGAGCTGACTTACTACTCCATACATTCCAGCTCATTGTATCATAGTAGTAGAGTAGTTCATTAGGCCTGAAACCAGGGGGCACCTTATAGACAAGTCAGCCATGTACACAAAATGAAACTGACCCACCATGAAGTCATTTGTCATTGGTCCATACATTTCAGTTCATCCCATCATAGTAGTAGGGCAGTTTGCTGGGCACAATACTGACTGACACCCAATGGAGAAGTCAGCTGCATATGTAAAATTGAACAGACATACCACAAAAACAACCCAGTGTGCAATTGATGCCACAACCTCTCATAGTTCCATATTGCATGTTTCTTTTCAGTTTGTCCATTATATGGCTGTAGAGTAGTTCATTGCAGACAGAACTGGGACTGGAGGACACCCTATAGATAAGTCAGCCATGTACACAAAGCAGAACTGACCTACTGTGAAGTTGTTCATCATTGACCCATACATTCCAGTTCATTGTATTGTAGTAGTAGAGTAGTTCATTAGGCCTGAAACTAGGGGGCACCCTACAGACAGGTCAGCCATGTCTATAAAATTTAACAGACACACTACAAGAACCTAAAGCAGTGTAAGCAATGTCACACCCCATTGTAGTTTGGAATTGTACATTATTTTCCAATTTGCCCCATGGTAGCAGTAGAGGTTGTCATTGGTGGCAGAGTAGTTTGGAGTCATCAGAAATGAAACTTGGGGCTGCCCCAGGTGAAATTCAGCCAACCATGCAGAAGGGAGCAAACATACCATGAGATCAACCTAGAGAAGTGTGAGCAATGCCATGACCATGTCATTGTTCTGACTTTGAGTTTCCATAAGATACTGGTGATGTATGGTACTTGGATGCCACCTTGCTAATGAAACTGAAGCTTGTTCTACTGGGGTGCACAGTACAATGAAGAGAGTATGTACAGTTGAGACTTATTGTACTTAGCAAAGGCTTCTCTTGAGGTGTGAGAGTCTAGATTGAATAGGAACAGATGAAGCAACTTCTATTTGATAGAAGTAGTCTGATACAAGTGATCTGACTCATATGTATTCTGTGTCTACTGTTTCATGTATAAAAGCATCATATATATATCCATAATTCAGTCTGAGATAACAGAGTTTGATCTATGAATTGTTGTAGGATGATCTATCTATCTATTGTTCTCCCAATGTAGACTCCATTGTTCTAGTATTAGAACAATGGATATGTCAATAAGACAATAGATAATGCTTCCTATTGTTCAGATCATCAATAGGAATGTTTAGGATCATAGGATCAATTAGGATTGACACCAGGATCAAAGTGTCATGTCAATGTTGATCATTAATGATCAACATATGTTACTATTGATACTAATATATTCTTTATGCTAATGTTATTAGGATAATTTACTAATGGCATGATGGACATCATTAGGATTCTTATCCTAATGGTCATTAGCATGACCAATACTACTAATCATTAGTGTGACAGACAAATGATTAGTACTTATTACTAATGTCAATACACTAGTAATTTCAACACTCCCCATCATTCAAAACAATACATACTCAATCAATCTGATATTCTCCAATATGACTGAGATGTTCAGATACTTTGAATGATAAGTATTATGTTGAGTGAACAATCAAGGAACTCTACCTTGTCTTTCACCCAGTTCAATATCTCTCTCCTGTTCTTCTGACAGGACAGGTGTTCTACAGCAGAGTCTGCCAATAATCTCTCCACAGTTTGTCACCATGAGGATTATTGACAAAGATGTGATAAAGGATATGGCCATAGCTGCATAGTAAATGGCCAATCCAAAGATATAGTGGAAAGACATAGGTGTAGATGATGGTAGGCACTATGGGATTGAATAAATCAATCTGACCTTTCAATTATATAAATGTCTTGATGATCTTTTATCTTATCTTTTTTATTTTCAGTCAATCTCAGATTTAATATCCAGTCTGATATGAAAGATCAAGATAAATATAATATTACAGATATGGATTAAACCATTCTGGCCACCTCATATCGTCTGTATGTCCATTGTCCCAATTGGGACATCCTTTCTCTATTCACTCTTCCAGTCAATCATCAAGGAGGTCCTGCCATCCCTCAGCTGTCCAGGCATTGAGTGGTTGAGTGTCATCCTCATAGGTAGGCCAGAGGAGATTTCTCCATCAGCAATCCTTCCATGCTAGGATAGGATTCCATGGGTCAGATAGGAAGGGAAATTCATCCCCTCTTCTCCAATCTCCATTCTGTTCCCAGCCCTGCTCATTGATACCATAGTACCAATTTATCACTGCTTCTAGTGTAGTGGCCTGTTCTACTTGTACCATAGTATCTACAGTAACCTCTATTCCCCCTCAGTTTCCTACTTCTCTCTTATCCTTGGTCTCCAGGTCCAGTAGGGACTTGTTGAAGATCCCAGGGGTAAAGATGAGGGGTGCCATTTCCTCCCCTTTGATTTCCTGTGATGAGATCTCATCAGTATATAATGATGGTGATAGGTGGTGATTGCCTATTACTGGGAACTAGTCCCAGGCTTATCTCCCAGATATTCTCCAGGATAATATCTTACCTCAAGTGAGAGGAGGGGTTGGCCCCTCCACTTGAGGTTATACCTCATCGCAGTCTTGATGTAGGTAAGTACTTAAGTACCTTGTAAAAGAAGTATACTCCCAAGGAGCAGTAGAGGAGGGAGATGATGGTAATGGCAATGAGGATGGTGAACATGGTGGAATAGATGGTTTGGTGTAGAATATTGATAGATGGTCAAGTTTTTATTTGATAGATGTGGGAATAGATTTGATCATGATACCTTAGTGAATGATATTAACATAATCATGTCCTTGTTTTGACTGAATTTATCTTGAGTGAGATTCTTAGTGAATATGTGAGCTTTTTGGTCATTTGTTCTGATGTAGAACAAATTAATGATTCCTCTCTGAATGCATTCTCTTATGAAATGATAGTGTATTTCAATATGTTTAGTATGTCCTTCTTGAGCAGGATTCAACATCAGAAATATAGCTCCTTGATTGTCTGTATAGATAGTAAAGGGTGGTAGATCATAAACTATTTCTCCAAAGAGGTGTTTGATCCAAAGAAGTTGTTTTGTAACTTCTGTCATGCCAACATATTTAGTTTTGGTCAGTGATAATGTGATTATCCATTGTTGTCTTGATAGCCATTAAATAATACCATTTACAAGGAATATACAATACCCATTGGTAGATCTCTGTGTCTCAAGACCTCCTGTCTAGTCTGTGTCACAATATGCCAGGAATCCTTCTTTGGTATTCCCATTGTACTCAAGGCACAAGTCTCTAGATGATGCTAGGTAATGAACAATATGTAATGCTTGTTTCAAATGTTCTTCAGAGGGATTCACTGAGAACTGTGACATTTTGATGACAGAGAAAGCTAGATCAGGTCTTGTTCCTAGCATGATATAGAGTAATGATCTGATGACTGATTGATACCAACTTCTAAGGGATTGATTAGATTCATCTTGTTTAGATGGTTCAGGATTATATCCAGATGGTAGTGGAACATAGACTGGTTGACAATTTTCTATGTCAAATATCTTGATTACTTTCTCAGCATATGTTATCTGGTCAAGTCTCAGAGTTCTTTTAGTGCAATCTCTGGTAATCCTCATTCCAAGGTATTTCTTAGCTTCTCCAAGAGCTTGACTTTCCTATTTTGCCATGAATTGTTTCTTTATTGACAGTAGGAGTGTTTTATTAGATCTCATGAATAGGACATCATCAACATATGCTAGTATGATGATTGTATCTCTTTTGTTGGAGTATACATAGACTCCTGGGTCAGATGAGGTTCATTTAAATCCCATTTCTTCAAGTGATTTGTGCAATGCTTTATTCCATTGCAGTACAGCTTGTTTTAAGCCATAGATTGCTTTGTTCAATCTACAAACCTTGGTCTCTTTACCTTTCTGTACAAAACCTTCTGGTTGTGTCATATATATCTCTTTGTCAAGATCTCTGAAGAGAAAAGCTGTCTTGACATCTAGTGCCTCTATTTCCCAATTTGCAAGTGTAGCTAGAGCAAGTAACAGTCACACAGTTTCAAATCTGGCAACTAGTGAGAAGGTCTCCTCAAAATATATTTCAAAGATTTGAGTGAATCCCCTAGTGACATAACATGTCTTAGTTCATCCATCACTTTTCTTGACAAATACCCATCTCCCTGTTATGGGTTTTTGACCTGGAGGTAGATCTGCTAGATCCCATATATGTCTATCTTTCATAGACTTAATTTCTTCATTACAGGCATCCAACCAAGATTGTTGTTGTTATTTGGGCAGCTTGAATATATCTTTATAGTGTGTTGGAATATCAAATACTAGTGCTGCTGTCAACATAAGTGCTTTCATAAAGTGAGCACTCATATTCTGCACATCTTCCTTGTCAGGTCCAAATATATCTTCATCCTCATTTAGTGTCTCTATTTTGACTGCTGTCTTTTTACCAAACACATTATCTTGAAGAACTCTGGGTTTAGGAGGTTGATTTGATCTTCTGAGTCTTTCAGGAATAGCTGGTGCTTTTGGTCAAATAGGTACAGGTGGAGGTTGGTTTCCTCTATTTTGTCTTTGAGGTGAGAATGCTGGATTCTGATGAGGTGGTGGTCTTGGTGGTGTCCTAAGTAATGGTTCCTCCATTCTTTGATCCTCAGGATCTTTAGGAAGTCCTTCCTGTCATTGTTCAGGATTATGATTAGGATTGGGTAACAGATCTGTTGGATTAACATCAAATTCTAGTGGACCATGATCTTGGTGGGCATCCCCTTGATCTGGTTTATTTGGATCTTGATCCTCCAGTTCATTGTCATGATTTGGGATCAGTACAAGGTTTGGTTTGTTTGACTCCTTGGAACATTTGGATAAAGAGAATTCATTGAATGTAGCATTGCTTGCAATGACCACTTTTCAATCATATGGGTTATAGAACTTATATCCTTTGGTTCCTGATGGATAACCAATGAATATCATCTCTTTGGCTTTAGGTGATAATTTATCTTTATGATCTTCTTTGTGGATGAAAACATATGCTCTACATCCAAAGATCCTAAATCCAGATACATCTGGTTTCATTATACTCTTATCCAAGATGGATATGGGAGTATCCCACTTAATTCTTTGCATGGGTTGTTGATTGTAAATGTGAACAGCAGTTTCTATTACATCTTGCCAAAATGATTTGGGAAGACATGCCTAATGAAGCATTGCATTTGCTTTATCTAGTAGAGTCCAATTGAATTGTTCAGCTCTATCATTTTGTTGTGGTTCTCTAGCTACAGATTGTTGATGCTGAATACCTCTTGAAGTAAGAAACAATTGAAAATCTTTTCTCAAGAATTCCCCCCCTCAGTCTGAATGTAGGGAGATAAGCTTCCTCCCCATGGCTTGTTCAGCTATAGCTAGATAGGATCAGAAAGCAGGGAATGCTTCTGACTTATGTTTAAGCATAGCAACACAGGCAAAAGAACTGTGATCATCAATGAAAGTAATCACCCATTTATTGTGATTGTGAGAATGTATAGGTAGCTCCAATAGATCAGTGTGAACCAGTGACAGAACATCAGGTGCATAGGTCTGAGATATTGGGTGTGAGATTTGAGTATATTTCCCTAGAGTGCATCCTTTACAAAAGGAAGTGTGAGATGTATTACCAAAAGAAGTAATTCCTTCACAGGACTTGTGAACATTATGCAACACATTGTGTGATACATGACCAAATCTGTAATGCTACAGTTTCAATGAATCTAATCCTTGTAAAGACATGGTTGAACTGATCATGGGTTTAATCTGAGTAGACTGAAACCAATAAAGTCCCCCAAGGGGTGATAAAGCAAATGCCTGCATCACAACTTGACCATGTTTGTTCTGGATGATAGTAGTTCTTTTTGTAATCTCAGCAGAGTAACCATTTCTAGTTAGTGCTGGTACAGATAGTAGTCAATGTGGAGATGTAGGTGAATACCATACATTTCTCAATATTAATGAATGTTGGTTTGAGGACTTAGCAATTACATGTCCAGGACCAGTCATCATCATTGTTGTACCATTTGCTACTTCACAAAGTTTCTCCCTGTTGCTAATAGATATAAAATCATCATAGAAGAGGGTAATGTGGTTGGTGGCTCCACTATCAATCATCCAACTATTTAGTTTAGAATGATTGCTATTCTCTGACACAGTCATTTTGGCAGATTCCAGGTGACAAGACATATCCAAAGAATAAATATGATCAGAGAAATTAGAAGATAGAGATCTTTGATCAGATATCTCATTAGAATGAGACAGTTCACCTTGGTTGAAAGAACTGAAAGGACTGATTAGTTTCATCCTTATCTGTTTCAGTAGAGAGTGCCATGATGCCTTCTTGCTCTGAGTCTTTTTCCCAGGTCATCCCATCATTTCTGGGTTCCCAACAGTTGAAGATAGGTTCTTCACCAGTTTCTTCAATTTGAGCAACTTGAGACATATCTTCTAGCTGAACATCAATGTCTTCGATGCTATTGATATCTGCTTGGTAACCCTCATCAGTTTTGACTTCATCAATGACCATTGTCATAGAGGCTAGATCAATGTGACCATCAATAAAGTGAGTCTTAGCTTTGGGTTTACCAGTGTTGGTTCTATTAGCCTTTCTCTTGATATTTTTCTCATATCCTGCAGGTCTTGGTTTCTTAGCATAGGGTTTTTTATGATTCTCTACATGTCCAGAAGGTTTCTTCATCCTGAACCAGCAATGATCAGAGGTATGACCATTCTTATTACATACAGAGCACTTCTGAACTGAAGATGCATTGTGTATAGTGTTGGTTTGATTGGCAGAAGCATTAGAAGATGAATGACCAATTCTGGAGGCTAGGCTAGCAGATGCAGGAGCATGTAAGATCCTCCTAAGGTTAGATTCTTTTAGGATCTCTTGTCCCACATGACCAGGATTGAAGTTCTGATCAGAGACAGTATATACAAGAGTAGAGGCCATTTAGTTATAGGAATAGGGAAGTGCATTGAGCATGATCATGGTAGAGATGGTGTCAGGTAGGGTGAGTCTGATGTCCTTGGTCTGGTTAATTAAACCAGTGAATTCAGCAATCTGATTGCCCATAAGACTATTCTTGAATCAGAATTGAAGGAGCTGCTGAAAGATTTGGAAGTATCCTGAGGCACCTTGTGGTTTATAGAGATCTTCAAGGTACTTCCACAATTTGTGTGCCATGGATTTCTTCTCCATGATCTTTGAGCTAGTAACATCTCTTTTAACATCATGAGTGGTTGGGACATTGTGTCTCATGGAAGGATAATAGTAATTGGCAATGACTGCACATGCCTGTTGGTCTATGGTTGTCCACTTTGCTTTCTCATCATCTGTGGATTGATCTTTCCATAGTTTCTCTCCAGCAGTGATAGACCAGTGGTCTCCTAGTATAGTCAAGAGTCCTTGAAGGTGTGATGCCCATATGATATAATTGTGGGGTCCTTCAATCTCTTTGATCTTGCTGGTAACTTCAGATCTGATCTTAAGTGAAGTCATAGTTCACCAATGGATGAATGTAGCAACTGAAATAGAGAAGAATAGGTCAGTGTCATCAAAATATGAGATCTGACCAGAAGGAATTTTGATATCCATGTAAGTCCTATCCAAAGCATCCATCCAGTCACTATCATCAGTTTCTGATGGATTGTCAGATGTCTCCTTCTTCTTTCCTTTGGATCTCCTTTTTCTCTGTTTCTTTTCCCTTCTAGTTCTCCTTCTTTATCTGTCTGATGATGTTTAGCTCAAGGTATCAAGAGACATCCTTGGTCATCTTTTGGATAGATAATACAATACATAGATTGAGTTTCTATGTAACAATTTGTATCCTGATAAATAGAACAACATTGTTCAAATAGATCATAAGAAAGTGAATGGAAATAGTGGAAGTTCTCCAGATCCCATGTTTCTATTTCTCCTTTCTTGTTTACATTGTCTCATGTCAGGTAAACATCATATTTACAACTTTTGAATGGAGTGAGATAATAAGCAGAACCAGGCCAGAATAAATAATCAAGAAAAGTACCATTATATTTGACTTGAGAAGGAAGATAATTTGGATCACCCACTCTTCCCACGTAAGGATCTCCTGGGAACCCCAGTGTTAGCCAATTCATCAGCATCCTGATGAGAAATTCTTGTTCTCTTTCCAGAATTTTGGCTGCTAGTCTTGGTTTCTTTGTTATCAGGGTAGACAAGTCGTAGATCAATTCCTTTGTCAGGGGAAGATGACTTCTTTTTAGTGATTTCTCGAAGGAGTTTGGAAAGCTGCTCATGGCTCTCTAGGATTTCTGCTATGCATTTGTTGTGTCCAGCAATCTCAGCAGTATAACACTGAGTTCAAGCCACCAATTCTCTTCTTTCTCTCTCAATAGTTGTTAAATCCAGGTTGACTCCTGAGGGGAACTCCAAAACTTCAGAGTTATAGATGGATGGGATGTTGGTTTCACCTTATGTGGTGTGCCCTTGTCAAAGTCCTGTCCTGTATTTGGGTCAGAGGTTGGAGGTAACCAGAGGAGAGTACTAAGTACTCAAGTGAGAGGAAGGAGTAGAGACTAATTTAATATTTGAACTGAACTATATACAGACTATGGGTGCACTATTTACAGTGGCTCAAAAAACTGTCCCAATGTTTGCATGTTTTGCATTAAATGGCTTCTAACACTGATACCCCCTAATCCAGACCTACTATATGAGTATATGGAATGTAGTGCTTACTCATGGCTTTCTATCCATGCAAGAATCAAGAGATTCAGTGGTGATTGCATAAAATGAGAGTGATTACAAAACAACACCTCATTGGGACAGTTTTTTGACTTTAAGCTTGTATGACACAAATTGGATCCTAGAATGATGTAAGATGACTACACACCTTATGTAAGTATTACATCACAAT
>JBBPMY010000551.1:0-14318 GCA_038090615.1 Phylloporus gajari
GATTCCAAGGGCACAAGAGCAAAGGAGTACCACAAAGCCAACATCAACAACTAGGAGTACTAGCATGCATCAATCCTTGTCAACATTTGCATCAACAAAACCTATGGCAGCAGAACCATCATCAGTATCCACATAAGCACCTTCACCAGCTCTAATCTCTGCTTGTTTCTGATGGATTCTTGTCAAAGCACTGTTCTTAGACGGTAGATGCCGGCCCTCAATGCTAGATGGAAAAACTTGCCTGTTGGATGCTCAGTTGCTTCTTTGTGTCAAAAATCAAATATATCACCTGTTCCACCATGCAAGAAGCTTGGTAACCTCTTCTTTCTCATCTGGGTCCTCGAGAAGTTCTAAAATGCTGCAATAAAAGTATTCCAAGTCTATGCTGAGATCACTACGAGAAAAAACTTGAGCGGATATCAAGGCAAAACAGGCCTATCAAGTTGATCTATTAGTTGACAAAGCAAATAGGAATCGTGACTCACTTGTGTCACCATGTAAGCAATCAATGCTTTTGTAACAGCGTGCATCCCATGGATACAAGCATTGCATGAGTGCATTACCTTCAGCTCCTCAAAATCCACAGAGCTCGGAGAAGTGAAGATGTGTTTGTATGCCTGCAAGAGCACATAAATATTAGTGAGCAAAGAAAGAAAAGACTAACTGAGATCAAAATCCTGCTGTACAGCAAACCATTCCATGGATTGTCCAGATCGTATGTGTAGCTCACATACAGAAGGATTGGCCACTGATCACCTACAACTTGGAGTTGCCTGCTGCGGAGTTTCTCCTTGATGCTGAAATAGATCATTGAAGGAATATAACAGAATAAAAAGGGACTAACTCCACATTTGCCCAGTCATGACCAGCTGGACAGAGTAACGCCCCAGTCTGCTCATGGTGAAATCCACAACAGGACTTCGTGTTCCTGGGAATATGAGGGCTTAGCGTTTGCCCTTTCAGCATGATCCAGTCAATTATGGCTGCTTTCATTCCCTTTATATCGTCCGATCTTGCACTATTAATGCCTCTCTGAATCTGTTGAACCGATGAGACATCGGAATAACTTGTCACACAGAAAGACTTACTAATCCTGCAATGAGAATCACCTCCTCTTCAGAGGAAGACATAAGCTGCTCTTCAAGGGATGGCACCACCTTCAGTAACTCGAGAAACATGGCAAACTCTTTCCTTTCTTTGTTGATGATCCCCTCAGATACTCCCTCTATAGTGGTAAAGATACTTACAACTCCAAAAATGTATCCATTTCTCGCTCGCCCAATTCACCTATCATGGCAATACCATTGGCTAGTAATGTCTGTACGCTGCAAAAGGCATGCATGACATGCCCAAAATGGCACCTGTGATGCACTAATGGGTCCTGGGGACTTCTACCTCGCTATGAATGAGTAGCGATGACATGTGAGATTATCACAATGTACAGTCATTTCCTAGGTCCCATCTGCAGCGCATTCGACTGTGTGTGCTTCTCTCCAGAGGACAAAGAGTCATCCTCTGATCTGCTGAGGGAAGACATTGGAAGGGGTAAGGAATGAGGCTAAACACTGACTGGGTTGCCTCTAAATACCCCCTCGCTTATAGAGTGTGATAGGGCTGACAAAGGGTTGCCATGATGTGACGATGGGTCACTCTAAGATGCGATGATGGGTCACTTGTAATGTGACAGCATGATGATGCGGTCACATCCCAAGCCAACTTTTAGTCATGATTTGTCATGGACTTGGGATGCTTACTGTTGTAACCTATCTATGTCCCAGAACAATGTCACAGAAAGGTGTGTAGGTGGAGAAGGTGGGCTTCTTCTCATCTTCGTCAAAGTTCACCAACTGACCGAAACTAACCACTCCAGAAGAGGTCCATGTTTGTATCGAAAGTTCATACAGTAATCACTGCAGTATCTTCATTATTCTCAAAAAAGGTGAGCAGACATGCCATCACTTACCATCACTAACCCTGAGATCACACAGGTGAGACGACAAGTAGCTTGAGGAAGCATTTGTGATCCTCGGGTCATGAAGGAACAGAAGACCAAGCTACTGTATTGCCATGGTCAAAAGTCGCATGAAAATTGGTGGATGAAGTGGTACAGACCAACACTATATCACAAGCAACACCAAGCATATGCGTGAGATGCAAGGAATGGGAGATGCTTTGTAAGGATCCCAATAGAAATTATGTTGTGGGGACACAATGATTAAATGTCAAACTTTGCTTGTATCCCATGTGAATTATGACAGTGAACATATGGTAAATAAACATCATACTGTTAAATGCAGAGTCAAGTGGTTAGAAAGGAGGAGAAAAAAAAGATGTTGACAGTCAAAAGGATGTCACATTCACAAGCCCAGTCATGACAAATGTAAGGCTGGAGTATGAGTATATTGTCAGGTCATTCGGTCTTACGCAGCAGAATAGATATCACAAAACACCCATATCAATGTTAATCAAGTATCAACAGATACCTTGCTTGTCTGACAGCCTGATGCTGATGGCACGAGTACTTCTATGTGATAGGAAACAAAGACTATAGAATGATTCTTTGTATCTTCAATCTTGCAATACAATGACTCACTTACCTTATCTGCTAGGACAAGAAATATCCTAAAGTCTTCCAACATCACACTGTGTGACCATCTCCAGCCACGCATGGCTGATCTGAACACCAGAGGTTAGACCCTGAAGAACTGGGAGTCATAAAACGTACATCAAGATCAAGAGTCATGTTGAAAAGCAATCCACATGCCGTCTGCAGATTCAATTGTGTTATGATTTCTTTTCTTGCCTTAGTCATATGAGTTCTGGATGTTATTTCTTTTCTCTATGATTACTCACTTCCTCTTTGTCATCAGCCTGATGACTCATCATCATTTCCTAATCATAGTTCTTCCTTCATCTTCTTGGATGTTCCATGCAATTCCATCGCATTCCATTTAAGTCATCACGCTGACCACTTCCTGTGTACATTAGTTCTTTCATATTCTGTCAGTTTCTATATCTTAGATATATAAACCTTTCTTCTCTTCCTCCTTTCTTTTCCTTTAAGCTAGTTCTCCTCAGAGTACCTCCTGTACCTCTAGACTAGCAATCCATTTGATCCTTCTTTCCATCATCCTTTGCCTCTTTGAGCCTCCACCTGTGCTCTGAATGGGAGCTTGTCTTTAGAACCTCTAGCCTCCAGGTACCAAGTTCACTGTCTTGTGAACAGTACCTCAGTCTGATTGGCCATTAGCCTTTCAGTCACCTCAGCCCCAGTCAACCATCTGTTGCCTGGTTCCTTCAGTCCAGTCAACTATCATTGCTGGTCATTGATAGTCCTAGTCACCTAATTGTTGCCTAGTGACTCTGAGGCACCTTACCACCACCCAGTCCTCAGAACCCTCTGCCCTAGCTGACCATTGTCACCTAGTCTCAAATCTTAGCTTTAGCCGTTAGTCCCTACAGGTTCTTCTGAGGCTACACTTTGCCCTACCCGGACCAAGTGTAACAAATTGCAACAAATGCCTGCTTGTTTGTCATGGCTGCATGTGGTATTCAGTAAAGACCACAATATATTCCATACAAAAAACCACACCAAGCACATTGCAACTAAATGAATTTTCATGGTTCCATGATAGTGTGGCTGTGCTTGCCAACAATGCAGGAATGAAGGTGTCTGTCCTGAGCCTTCCATCTCAAATGCCTTGTTAAAAATCTTGTTAGAACTAAGCACTGCTGACAGAACACACTTGATGGCAGGATGCTCCTTGTGCTGGACCTCATGCAACTGATTGAGCAATTTCTGTGACTTATCAGCAATCCTTGCTGGATTTGTGAGTCATTGGCCTTGAATAAAACATCATGATCCAAACCATGCACATGGAGAAATAAATGACATACTACTATGTCCCTTGAGAGATGGGACTTTCCTCTAGTCAATGTATGGTGGGTATTCTTTGCTGGCTTCCATGAATGGTATGATGGGGTAAGCAGATAAGACAGGCATGCACTAGTGGTGCAGTGGGAGTAAAGCATCATCTCATATGCACAGTAGCATGGCTGATAGCAAGAAGAAAATGATGATAGCATATGAGCAAACTGCTAGTTGGAAAATAATAGATTGATGCACCAAGCCCATTACTGCTAGCTAATACATGTTTGATTTCTGCAGTACATAGAAAATACCTGATTGGCCCAAATTGACAGACTGAATGATAACTTCCAGCCAGCATCGTTGATGAACTGCTCAGCAAATGACCAAGCAGTGCGTTGTGTACTATGGTCAATAGAGTCTAGAGTGCTTGAATGTGAACGCAAAGATGCTCAAGCTGTGCAGTAGATTTGTGGGCAACAGACTTTTTTTGGATAAGATACAGAGCACAAGTGAAAGCAGAATAACATACTTGCTCAATGATCACTCTGTCTGCTTCAATCCTAGTGTCTGTCAAATTTAATCCTGGTTGTCTGGCACCACCAGTTCTGACCGTTATTCTTCCCCTAGGCAGCAGTCTCCTTGACCCGTGTCTAAAGTATATTCTAGGTTTGAAGATACAGAGAAAGAGAGAGGACTCACCCCATTTCTGTTGCACATCAAAATCATTATCCAGTAGCAGCGAGTGTCAGTAGAGATGGCCATCACTTAATAGTATGAAATACCTGTTAACATAGTAAAACTGTCAGTCATCTGAATCTTTTGTGATGGAGGATAATGTACTGCGGTCTGGATGGGTCCTTCCTTGTGTGAACACAGGTATGAGATGACACCCTCTCAAAATATCTGCTGGATCAATGAAGTTGAATGCACCATTGGAATCCATTGGAACAAACTGCAACATATCAAGTGCGACCTTAGAAACCTGTAGATCGGCCAGGATCTGTTTGAACCAGCATACATATAGGAAGTCCAGTTGATGAGCACCATAGCCACTGAAGCCAGGGCCGATATATTGAACATTTGTATGATAAACCCCAATGACACAAGCATAGCAGAAGTGGTGCTATGTTGGTTTCTCTGCATCTTCCAGAGCTAGCAGCATCATGATGGATGTTGTAAGTCATGTAGTTTATACGAAGTACGTTATGTTGGTAGATGCAACCCCCTTTGAGTAATACCTGATTGATGTTAGCCTCTGACAGGGCATTGGAATCATGATCTAGGCCCAGTAGCATATGATTGAGACTTGGCATTGAAGCATGTGACATGTGTACTGATCTAATGCAGGGAAGAAGATGATGCTTCAGTTTCAGAATGAAGTCCTATGCGCTTCATTCAATCATGGTCAGGATGAGCAAATCAATAGCATGTACCTTTAAAGCAGGATCATTTAGATTCTTTTGAATAAATATGCCAAGATCTATTGGTCTATGCTGCGATTTGCCAATGTTGTAACGTTCATCCAAGACACTCAAGACAGGATCTGATGGACTGCAGGCCATGCTAGATGCATGGATCTGTCATATTCTTGCTTGTCATCACTTAATCCAAGTCAGTTGCTGAACAAAATCCTTTTGACTAGTATGCATATATCTCCCCTTAGCTATCCTGTGTTCCCGTTCTCCCTGAAACAGGTATTAGGAGTTGCTTGGTGTACATGTGTCATGGATAGATGTAAGAACTCACTGCCTACATGGAGTACAAGTCCATTGTTCTGTACATCTGGATTGCAGTCATGTAGTCATCAAGGGTGTGAAGCTTGTAAGTACAGAGATTGAGTGATTTTGGCTTGCATGCAGGTACCTGAGTAGCTATCTGTTCCCTCTGTGAGCGAGCTTGAAGCTCATGACATTGATGTCCCTGAGCTTCATGCTTGAGCTCTCTGATTGGGAACATGGGGCATATGTCTGCCTCAAAACCATGAATAGCCTCCCCTAGAGACTGAGTGACATCATCCATCACCTCTAGGGTCTCCTTGGTATGCATTTGTAATTTTGCAAGGCAATGCCACTGGAAGAGTAAGTAGATGAGGTCCAACATGGCCATGTTGTGAGGATCTGGGAACAAGCCTTCGAAAACAGGAATGGTGCACTGTGTAATCTGGATCAGTAAAACATGTTGACTAAATTATTATAGTACCCGGAGGAGGTCTTCAAAATCGCAAGCTGCCATTCTTCTCATCTCTGATACATTCATCAAGAATTGGCGAATTGTATCCCATCCAAAAGTAGGAACCTGGCAGTATCTGTAACATGGAATGATCAGTCAAATGGATGCAGTAGTGAAATATAAAGCATTCCTTTGGTTGAGCTCACTCAACTTCCCCTCTTTCATGCTCTTGAGCATGCGCAGAAGGTGTGTAAAAATGGCCTTCCAGACCCTGAGTTCAAATTCATGCATGAGGTCTACAACAAGCATTGCGAATAGGTTGAAGCTGAAGGTATGCAGCCTATCTGAGAAGGCATTCTACAAAGGTCAGCATAAGTGCATGCTGGATTTAATTTGGTTCATAATCACATTAATGGGAAGGAGAGATTTGTCCTTGAGGTATCCTTCAATTTGTGGGGAGTTAGTGGTGAGGTGTTTCCCATATATGAGCTTCCGTGCCTGTGAAATTTTCTTTTGTTGATTGTTGTCATCAATGTGAACTAAACACTGTCATTCAGATATGTCCCCTGGCGTACCCATCCTAGGCACGTTTGCCATGGTCACTGTACACTGTGGACAAGGGCATGTCCCAAGATAGTGGATAGATGCTATCAGAACCCTGTAAACACAATGTCAATAAGAATTTGTGCGAATACAGATGAAATCTATGCTTACTTCTCAGGGTAGTCCACCAAATACATGAATATCTGTGGGTAGAAGTGGTGCTTAACGTCATCGCAACAAGATATAACAATCCCATGCACATACACCTCCATGAACTCTTCATCGAGGAGTATTCTCCACTGTTTGTGGAAGAGTTCGTGTTGACAGTGGGTGAGGAGCATGTCAATTGCGGCCTTGTTGCCTAAATGGTTGACCAAAAAGTCCTTGAATTCATCTGGTAACTATGTGGCAATGAATCAACATCACACTTCCCCCAGAAGATTGACTCACCGACTGAAAATATACAGCATGTGAACAAAGACTGCTGGCTAGCTGGCTTCTTTGATACTTGGACTTGTTTCCAAAGAATACATAGAGGGGCCAAAGTTTGGAATCACCGAAGGTGGTCAGCTTCATTGTGTCGGACCAAAACATGAGTGTGACAGTGACATGGGGTAAGTCACAACCCAGTTCACCAGGCAATATCTGAAGTGCTGCATTTGTCTCAGCAAATGCAGTAAAAGAGAAGAGCTCACCATATACCTTGATATCGTAGTCTCTGTACAGTGGTTGCCACCTTGATTTGTATGGCTTGAAGTGAAAGAGTGCTGTGTGGGCTGAATTTGCAATCTTCTCCTTGATGATAGAGATGAGGGAGCAATGGTAGAAACAGTTTACAGTGTACTCCTGTACCCCTGGGTCGCTGCACTGGCTATGAAATGGCATAGGAATAGTGACTGAAGAGCATTTCCATCCATCCTCCCAACTCAGCCACTCTGGATGGTCATCATCGGACTAGTTCCGTCCAAGTTGCTCGTCTATGGCATTCCATGCCACCTCTGGTACAGCCAAAGGTGAGAATGCAGGATCACCAACGATATCCAGCAGCTGCCTAAAGCTTTGCTTGGACTTCTGAACTCCTTGGTTCCAGTACCAGTCACCAAGGAGTATTGCGCTCTTGTTGGGATAAGGATAAAATGGGTTCTTGGAAAGCTGGTTGAAAGGCTCTGTGCGAGATGATTCAAGTGGTGAAACCACATTCTGGACTGAATATGGGTCTTCTGGATCATGAGGGAGCAATTCTGTGTTGTACACATGGAATAACCCAAACTTATTCAATTGAGTCTTAATTATCCTGAGAAGTGAAGAGAGGGTTGGTTGAGCAGGCTGCTCAATGGGCACGGGTGTAGTGTGGGACGACGGAGCGTTCGTTGTGGATGGTAGTGAATCTGGTGAGGATCTTTGCGAATCAAGGAGCACTTCTGGAGGAGGAAGCAGGGTTAGCAATTCTGGGAGCTCGTCTCAAAATCACAAGGGTAGTCTGCAATTGGTCCGTTGTGACCTTTGTTGAGCCAAAGGAAGTTCATCATCTTCTAGTCGCTGCTGTGGAGATGGCGCCATCTAGAAGGGTAAGCATCGCGATGAGCAATAAAATACACTCATCAACTCACAGAATTAAAATTGGATAAGGGTTGTTCTTGGACTTGGGACTCATAAATGCCACTTTCACTGGAAGGAACTGGAGAGTCCTTCACAGTGTCATCTGGTTACAAATTCTGATTAATGGTACTTGCTGGTTTGGCCTTTTTTGCCTGATATACATCCTTTGCCTTGGTGAGAGCACCGAAGAGTCTCTTATTGCCTTTTGCACAGCCCTTCTCATGCTGAGTGAATGTGCCTAAATCACTGTAGACTTGACCACAAACACAGGTTTGTGTGAAACATGCCTCAGGAATACTGGCTGCCATTGCCAGCCAGCAGCAGTGTGAGTTTACACAGCGTCACTGAGCATCCTCTTAAATGCCTGTCCGATGCAATGTATAGTGGCTTCTTGGGCCGTGTCATGCACCTATGGCACTGTGACGGACCTGTGACTGGCTGTGAGCAGATGTGACATGATGTGCTTCTAGACTCACCATCCGTTGCAGTGTGTTCGGCAGGTCAACAATGTCAGGACCTTCCAATGAGGAATGTAGTTTACATACCAGTCTGAGTTACACTGTTGTCACTAGAGTTATAGCTAAGGATCAATTTGCCCATATGACTGAGCATGACTGCATGTGACCTGACTGCAGGACCTATGTTACACTCCTCAATGAGTTGAGTAAATACCAAGTAGTTCTGCTGGGCCTCATCTTTACATTCCCACCACTATCTCAAATCCAAACAGTGTTGCCTATGGAGATTCATTTCAACTACAACATATCGCATGGATGATACTTGCATAATATGAGAGAAAATGTAAACATGTAGTACATTTGGACATACACACAAAGTTATCAACTGTGTCCAGTGGGTGCCCAGCCTCCAGGCATCAGGGCCAAAAAACAAGGAAAAGTGTTTTTCATCCAGTAGTTGGCTGCAGTACAGGGACTCAATATTCTGCTTTCTGAATGGATCCATAACTCACTGGTTGTCAGTCCAAACATGCCTCCTGTTTAGAACGACGAAAGTCTTGCAAGTTAGTGCAAGCGATGGCCATAATATATTGGCCCCTCATGGTGTCCACATCATGGTCATCCACAAATCTGTGAGATCCCAAGACATCCTGAACTGCCACTTCACTGCCAAAGTGACGTAAGATATTTTCCCATTGTTGGTAAGATTCTTCAGCATCCACCATCACTGCAGCGTTGGCTGTCTTGACCCGCAATGCTTTGAGAAGCTTCTGTTTCAAAAAGTCTGATTGTGGTGCAGTGGTCTACAAAAACCTAGATAAGATGGCTTAAAGTATAACATCGAGGAAAATCTCACCTCCAATTTCCTTGAGCAATAGCGACTGCAATCGCTGGAGGTAGGGGAAATCTTGCTATGGTACGAGCATGTGTTCTCAATAGGTGGTAGATAAGGTACACTGGGGAGTGGTGCAGTGAAAACTGCGAGTGGGGTCTTAGGGGTTTCTGACATATTGGAAGTCAGTGGGTCATCAAGAGAGAGGACAATCAAGGGAATGTCGTAATTATATATATTGTACCTTGTGTGACATGTCATGCAGTGTTTGTGACACAATACCTTCCCACACAGCATTTGAATACATTGAAATGTACTTACATGAAAACAAGATTTGAATCACAAATATAATTGACGAGGAATGTTGGTCTAGAAAACTTGCATCATCATAAGCAGCACATCAAGCCCCATAGTAGTGAGGGGTCCCTACTCTTGGTTTCTGACACCCTGCAGGAATGTGTAAATCCGACTCCATTCTTCTGCCACCAATTGAAGGTGCAGGGGATCAAGATATGGTGGGGAAAACGAATGGGTTCCCAGCGTGTATGCTCAGAGCTCAACAACTAACTGAACAAGAATATGAATAATCGACGGAACAAGGGGTGCAACAGCGACTTACCCATGCAAGGACAAATGCAAGTTTCTCAATCCTATATGCAATAAACGGGCCAGTAGCAGCAGATTCATGTGGATTAACTGGGTTTGGTACGATCTCTATCACCCCAACCCAATATGCGGACCTCTTGTCTGCCAGTGTCATTTGAATGAATCTCTGCACCACAGGGCTTGCGAACCACAATATCAAGTCAGGGCTAGGCACAATATGAAACATCAAATATGGGGCTCCATGTAGTATTTGTTTTGGCATACTTGACCAAGTGCAGGTAAAGGTTGGTGTAAAGCCACTGAAAGGTCATGGGGTCATCCATGGGGAGAGAATTCACAACATTTAGGCTATAGTCATCAACACATTTCTGTGTCTGATCTAGAAATGCATATGGAATTGGACAAAGCTAAATATATTACATTAGTTGTGTACAGAGAATGGAGATGAATCTCACAAGCTGCAATACAATCCCTTGGAAATTGTCTTGTATTTCATTAAATCAGGAGCAGCGAATTCTTGTCGGCTGATGAACATCAAGGGAACCGAATCTGAACTCATCAGTAGGGGATCAAACCATTGAATAATGTACTTACTTCGTAAATTCTGCTGCCAACTGTCGTTATATGTGAGGTGGCTAGATATGACAGAGTTTATCATATCTAAGAGACTGCTGTTGTTCAATGACACCCCAGTGTTTGCTACAAGAGAAATATTGATCATATTCATGAGCAACTTGTGCGATAAAACAGTAGCACAGTCGAGAAACATAAGGAACCAGTCATTAGTATTCTCTTGAATTTCATTGAATGCATGCTCTGAAAAAAAAAATCAAAAGAATGTTACCTATGATTTGTTTTACATACTGACAAGACTCTGGAGTAATGTGACTTGCATGCCAATCGGAGGCTGGTTATTGATGAAGTCAAAATCACCAACCAGGGTATCTGTCATTGAGGCGACCTTGTCAGTTAGGACAGACACTGCATGAGGCACTAGGTGGCTCTGATCAGCAGACATTGTAGTGACAGAGGTACAAACCTCAAGTTGGGGTCCAAAACTAAAAGCCATCTACTTAATTGTGATGATCTGTCATGGCTCGCAGTGACAGTGACTTGGTCACTTTGAAAACGTGGATTGTTGGGACCACCATTTCTTACAATGACCATGCAGTCCTCTGCATTCTAAGTGAATCTGATTAATGAGTTTTGGTATGTACTTCATTCAACTACTACTTGGCTCTAATTTCCCTTGCTACTATTCCACATGCATGCAGCACAACTTCAATGCGCATTTGGTATAATTACTTAATGCATGGTGCCTCAGTTATGTAATTCAAATTCAATTCAGATCTGGGAGGTCCCTGCTGAGTTAATACATTGACTGCCATTGGTGCCAACTCAGATCTGCAGTGGCTGCCAGTTGTGATGCCTCCCCCCTTGGTTAGTTTTTCAGAACATGTTGACGGTGTTGCCTCAGGGGTAAGTTCATCATGAACTGCGTGCATGCATGCTCGTCCTCACCCACCTTTATACTCCTGTCAACTCCTGCACCATAGTCACATGAAGACCTTTGCACCAGCATGTATGTGCACTTGTGTGCCTGCTCACCCTCATTTAATGTTGCCTTCCCTGTCACCCAGACGCACATACACCCCTTGTCCCCTGCCACCATGCACCATCATTCAGGCACAAGTGCCCTTCCTCGCCCTTGCCCAATTATGTGTACACATACTTTTTCTCTTGCACAGGCTATTGTTGTGTCGTAGGACATGCACCACATCCAAATCATCTTGTATGGCACCACCCACCCGCTCCATCTTGTGCACACCAGGCGGCCACATTCTCACCCTCACTACCTAAATGTGTCCTTAATGTGTATGTACATGCATACTTACTCTCATCCTTCTGCCTTGTCATCTGGGCATGCGCACCCCTCCCCTCACTGCCTGTACCATTGCATGCACATGCCGTCCTTCCTTGCCACCCGATTACATGCATATGCAGGCTGTCCCTCCTCTCTCTCACAGCCTCAGGTCTCACCATGTGACCACATGCGCATGGCTTGTCCTTCCCTTGTGCACACCACTTGCTCTCACTTTCTCCCTTGCTTCCCCTTGTGCATGTCCATCATATCCTCACCCTTGTTACTTGGACATGTCCACATACATGCACATAGACACTGGCCCTCTACCTCCCCCTCGCACATCCTCCTGACTCCCTGTTCACCCAATGTTGTCCAACCTTCTTTCTCTAGCATCTAGCTTTGCCACTAACTCCACCCCACCTAGTAAAACAGATGTGTCGACCATTTTGTTCCGTTCTGACTTGTCTACAACCTGAGAATGAGTGCAGTGACTTCACCTCACAGCATCTGTTACTGCCAGACCATATCATATCATATCATTCTCAGTGGCCATAGGATGTCATAACCTTCATGAACAAGGAGAGCGGTTGTCAACTTATTATTCAAGTCCCTCTGCAACCACTGCCACTACCATGCTCAAGGCCTCACCTGGCCTTGTGGATATTGGAGGGGACATGACACTAGTTATACAACAACGACATGTGGGCATCCCGATAAGCCTTACAGTTGCCTGCCACAGCAACAGAGGCAGGCAGTGAGCAGGGTGGCTGTGTCAAAGCAGTCGAGGGGGCGAGGTTAAGCACACTGGTTACTGATGTGTGTGCAGCACACCAGCAAGGTGGGAGATTTTATGGCCAACCTGTTGGGAGGACTAATCATTCCCCAAAGTGATGTGCTCTTGCCCACTTGTCCCCAACCTCGTGTCGCTGTCGCCTTGTCTCACGAATCTGCAATATGACACACATATATGCCCTCATCCCAACATGCCAACTCGCTCTCACCCTTTCATCCCCACCTCATGTTAAGTGGTTGCCATCACCAGCTATCACTCATTCTTTCCCTTCCGTTTCATGCCCAAACAAGGCAACTTGTATGCCCTCGTGTCCACATGGTCTTACCAGTCTTGCGCACTCACTCTTGCTGCATGTATTGCATATTGTGCAGCCACCTGCCGAACACACTGATTGAGTGCACAGGGATGATGTGTGAGACAATTGAGGTGAGAGTGTTGGGCCAGTCACATGTAGATATGCAGGGAGTAGATGTGAAGAAGTTGATGAGGGCATTGAGGAAAACCCCCAGACACCGAGCTGGAGGGGAAGAGTGGCTTGGATGCATATAATGTGTTAAGTGTAGCAGTGCAGCAAAATGTGCTAGTGTATGAGCAGTTGACAATGCATGCCCCAGAAGTTGATCAACACATCCCCACAGGTGATGACAACATCTGAAACAACACTGATGTGACCCCAAACTTGTCTAAATGAAATGCCAAATGTGTCAGAACAGGCCTGTGACCAGCTAGACCAGTGACTCAATCAGTATGCACTGGATGGACCCCAAGTCGAGCAGATCACACCAAACTGCAAAGCAAATTCATTGGGAGTATCAGGGAACGCTGGGGATGGTCAAAACGTGTTGACAAAGCTGCAGAACATGTCAGGGAAAGCTAGTGAACAAGCAGAACAACAGGTCAAGGCATGTGCACCAGGTAGAGCTCAAAGTGAACAGACTGCGTGGGATGACAAAACGGACACATTGCCAGTGTTGTGGAAGACACACAAAACGTGCTGAAGAACCCACAGAAGTGCTATCGCTCATTGGGAAAGCAGCAAGGCAGGACGGGTCTTGCAAAAGGGTGCCCCAGATGGGCCAGGCGACCTGAGCAACAGAATAGTCACACCAGGCGATGCTCATGGCATCAAGGACATCCCAAAGCTGATAGGAACAGACGTGACAATGGCATCCAGCAATCATCCCAAGGTGCCTGCCAAAGGTTTCAGTCCACTGCGATGATGACTGCCCAAACTGTGACCTAGAGGTGTCAATCACATGCATATACATGGATTGACTCACCATGGAAGGTGACCATGTCAAACGCAAATTGTGCAAGTCAGATGGATGAACTACTCACACTGCTACTAGTATACTGATCAGTAAAATATATAACACAGACTGTCAAGTAGATATTAAATTGATTGTGATGAGGATGATGAATGCATACACTTGTGGAGTCAGGACTTCAGATTGGACAACTATGCCATTGCAACCTCAATGGGGATGTATGAACTCACTTCTGCCAGTTTACTGATTAGTAAAAGCAATGGATTGTCACACAATATCAGACTATGTCAGGTATATATTAAGTTGACTATGAAA
>JBBPMY010000552.1:0-14302 GCA_038090615.1 Phylloporus gajari
CTAGAGAAATGAAAGAAGTGATCTGACTTAATGTTCTGATCAATTGGGCCTTTGAACTTCTGTTAAACCTGGCTCCAGTCAGTCCAATCAATCCAGAACTTTCAGAACTTTTGCAATCTTGCTGATGGGAGAGGGACGGTATTGTATATTGGAAGGATCTCCTTTATGTGCCTAACGAACAGATCATTCGAGAGCGTGTCCTGCGTGAAAACCACGACCACCCTCTTGCAGGACACCCTGGTATCTGACGCACGCGAGACCTCATCATGAACAAGTATTATTGGCCTAGTCTCCGCAAAGATATCGAGAAGTACGTAGCGGGCTGTGACCGCTGTCAGAAGACCAAACCACGCACTCTGTCCGGCCGCACTCCCCTGCATCTGAACGCTGTCCCATCTGTGCCTTGGGAAGAGATTTCTGTTGATCTCATCGGCCCACTCCCGGAGTCAAGCGGCAAGAACGCCATCCTCACCATCGTTGACCGCTTCTCCAAGATGATCCATGTCTTCCCTGTACATGACACTATCATGGCGCTTGGGGTCGCCAAGCTCTATCGCGATCATGTGTTCAAACTCCACGGGACGCCCAGGAAAGTGATCTCTGATTGTGGGCCCCAGTTCGTCTCTTCGTTCATGACGGATCTCTACACGTTGCTCAAGATTGATGCGAACCCCTCAACGGCTTACCACCCTCAAACGGATGGTCAGATGGAGCAGTTCAATGCTGAGGTCGAACAATACTTGCGCATTTACACTAACCATCGTCAGACTGATTGGGCCGAGTGGCTTCCCCTCGCCGAATTCACGCACAATCAGAAGACATCATCCGCGACTGGTTACTCCCCATTCCAACTTAACTACGGACAGCAGCCCCTCATCAGTATCAAACGGCGCAAAGAGGTCCGCAACGCTTCTGCACAGGACTTCGTTGACCACATGAAGCACGTTCAAGATGAAGCCCGAGTCGCGTTAGAGCATGCCGCAGCCGATATGAAGCGTTTCCACGATCGCCACGCCCGTGCTCGCCACGAATACCAGCCTGGCGACCTTGTCCTGTTGGAGGCGACTAACATTCGTACCGACCGCCCCTCCAAGAAACTCAACGATAAACGTTACGGACCATTCACGGTCCTTTCCAAGGTGGGTGCGAGCGCTTACAAACTAAAGCTCGACAGGTCATGGAAGAACATCCACCCGGTGTTCAATGAGTGCGTCCTCTGGCCGTACACTCTAGGCGAATTCCCTTCGCAGAAGACTCCTCCCCCGCCCCCTCCTGACCTCGTGCGCGGCGCCGAAGAACAGGAGATCGAGGGGATCATCGACCCTTGTGAACGACGTGGTCTTATCGAATATCTTGTCCACTGGAAGGGCTTCCCTCGCGAGGAGCACGAATGGAAATGCGAGTCTGAACTTGGGAACACTCACGATGTGGTTAGCCAATTCCACCGCCTCCATCCTGCAGCTCCTCAACCCCGGCCGACCATGCGCCTCCGCCACTCTGCTCATGACGTTGACCCTCCTTGTGTCTGCCCCATCTGTCGTGGCAAGTCGCCGCCGACGCCTTCTGGCCTTTTTGCTTCTGCCGACTTTCTGTCGTTCCGCTCTAAACTTAACCGTTTGTCTTCTTCCCTGTTTGAACTTCCCCCTTTGGTTGCTGTGGACGTCAACCCTTGAGAAGGGGATGATGTTAGGACTTTATCGTCACGCCGTCATGATTACTATACTTATTCCTTTTCCCGATATATCACTCGTACATTCTGTCTTATATTCCTTTTCGTATTCCTTTGGCCATGTTGCATTCCATCTCTTCATATATAAGGAGGACCGCCTCACTCATGTATTTCCCCATCTTCGGAATAGTTACTCGTACCGTCGTACGCTGGCTTTGTGGTTCATTTTGAGTCACCGCTGTGCGATTGCCTAACAGTGGTGTTGGCACTTGATCATCAATATCACTGCCAATGCCATCGTATTCTCGTGCTCATCCCTGTTGTCCATGCATCAGTGTTGTGGTGGTGGACCGGTGGTACCTGGCCACCAATGACACTACGTTGTTGTGACCTCGTCTCCAGCTAATGCATCAGTGTCATCAGCATGATGTGCCTGGTCGTTGACAGTGCTTCACCATTGTCATTGGATGGAAGAGGCGTTGGAATGGCGAGTTGTATTGAACAGGGTTGTTGGGGTCGTTGACAGCTGAGAAGTCACAGGTCGTCCACCTTGTTGTCGCAGTGATGCTTGCCAATGGCCACTGGCTATGGACGACATTGCGTCGTCAATGTGTCATCCCCATGTCCCAGCATGCACGCTTACCCAAGCGCCCACAATGGTGTCATTGATGGCATCAGACAGTTGATAATTGATGATATCGCATTGTCATCGTCACGTCCTGGTGTGCGTGTGGTTGCCTATGCATCTGTGCTGTTATCATCTGTGGTGTGGCTGCCTGCAGGTGGTGTCATCGGACCATTCAGCTGTCGATGGCTGGAGGAACGTGAGGACAGCAGGCCGTGCGTGAAACGGGCCATGGACTTATCGGCAGGTGGGTGAATGACCCGTTGGACTTGTTGATAGCACAAGTGCAGTCGACTGGGTTGGTGACATGGGCGAATTGAAGTCGTGTCGTCGTTGTCGCCTAAAGAGATGGGAGAGGTGCACGCGAAACGGGCACAACGACGGCGTCCAATTAGTACAAGTATCCCATCCCCATCCCTGTAAGGCATTTCAGGGTGTAACTCCACAAGGGATCATAGTGGTGAATGGATATGACAAAATAAACGAAGAAAAAGGTATTAGACAGAGTTTTATTTGAGTCAACACCTCCATCCAGCAAACAGCATCGTTTCGTATCGGACCAGACAAAGTTAAACTTCACGACGCCCACATTGTGTCAGCAATGGGACCTTTAGCAGCTAGATCGCCAGCAGTGATCAAAAACAGTAGGCCCTTATATATCAAACATACCAACAGGTCGGGAGTCCGGATCATGGATGAGTTGGGGTCTAGTTTTGTCTTGATACATTGTAAGGGTGAGACGAGGTCCCCGTTCGCCACTGTCACCAATAAGTTCGCAAGCTATTGATCACTTGATCCGCTCACCCTGACTTGGATCAAACTAAATGCGTTTATGCTGTCCACGCTTCCAGACGAGTCGCTGAGGGAAATAGTTTGATCGGTTGCACAATCTCTCAGTCCTTGCAAGATTGGCAACTTGTCTCTTGCTTGCTGCAAAATAGGTTCACATCTGGCGCGTATAGCTGGAGATTATCCGGTTTGATGATAACGTGGGATAGAGTGTGTAGTCTACTCGCATGTACTAAGCTGTAGGTGATAGTATTCTGAACAGATGAAGCACCTGGCAGAGTGCGCGAATGCAGCCTTCAGCGAATAAATTCCATTACATCGATGCATTGTAACCTTACTAACAAATCGTCTGGCTAGGGGCCCGGGGGGTAGTATATGCACATCACTCCAACTTTATTGTACCAAAATACATAGTTCGTTGTCCAATTACTCTTTCTTGCCCTTGATGACTTCGAGGATACCAGATAGGACCTCTGTCTGCCTATCGAGTGAGTTCTGAACCACCTTCCCGAATTCTCTAACTGCCTCATCAAGGTGATTTACCGAATAAAGTTGATCATGGGCAGGCAGCCCAAACGACGACGTAAGTGTCTGACGCCACTTTTGGTGGTGGACACCAGGAAGCGAGCCCGCTCTCGACTGATCAGTATCCTCAAAGGGAGTCTATACAAAAGTGAGTAACTGATAACATATTAGCCAAGTACATACACCTAATTCGACTGATAGAGACTGGGGTCTCTTCTGCTTGTTTGCCTCGATATGCATGGGTGAGTCATCCGGAAGGCCGCCAGGACTCCTGCCCTGCTTGAACACCGCAACAGTAAGTAAGTGCCTCGCTCTGTCATTGATATTAGAACTCACTAATTTGCCTGCTAGCGAGTCCGCTGCTGGTGGTACCAGTGTAACAGACCTGGAAACACGCCAGCCAGATTCTGGGGATACTTCACTAGAGCATCGGCCCATCTGGCTGTATCGGTATCACCCTTTCCTATCCACAGGGCAGCCCTGCCCAAAACCCCCAACGGATTCACCAGACGATTCAGACTCCGTCTTGTCATCTGACTCGCTGTTCTGAGGCCCTGAATCATCTGGCGTTTTACCAGCAAAGTTTAGGATTGCTGATGTGCCATCATTGTGATCCAAGGAACGAGAGTCGTGATCTGAGCTATAATCAGGATCTCGCTGTCGGCCTTGTGGCCCTCGTCATGATTTGTGTGGTGGATTGGCTTGAAACTTGACAAGGATTCTGGGCGCAGGTCGGAAGATAGGTTTGGGAAAGAGATCTTCGACATCAGAGTCAGACATATTGCCGGGTCATTGAATCAGGGTGTTGGTAAGCTCATGCTTTATTATCTCTCTGCGGACTGCCGTCTGCGCTGTCACTAGGACCTTGGTTGACAATGTTTACTGGATGCCTATTCTGGTAAGGTGCTAGCCTACGTCATTTCTGTGATTGTCCGACCACGGCTCATGTGTAAATTGCAGAGTGTCAGGGACATCTAGTTCAGTGGCACCATGCCACTAAACTTACTGCTGTGGTGCAAACCAAATAAAACAAAGTTCAAAATGGAGACTAGCTATATGACGCTTCCAGTAGCCTGTTGTCAAGGCATGGGATCAGTGTGACCCTCTCATTCCAGTGCGAGAGTCGGGTCGTGCGACAAGGACAAAGCCCTTTCCCATTTTGGCCACCCCTTGCCGGCTCGTGACTGTTGACAACTTCGGATTGATCACGTAGCATCATCGGTGTCATCCTGCATCCCACATTGACAAGTCAACAACTCTGCAGCCCACCTCACTCTGATGATTAGACATGCAATTGAAATGCCAAATAAAGCTAGTATGTTTCATTTGGGCCGAGTTATAAGTCCATCTCAGGTAAAACTCAGGCTACCGACGGCACACGGGTAACTTGGTTGGCACAGGATACACATGACACCATGGTCCGGTGATCTCAAGATGGTTCGTCCCTTCCAAACGGCAGGGTTGGAAACAGTCTGAATGGTCTGAACCAGACTTTCTGTCAACAGCGGGCAACTCGGCTGGTACAGGGTGCACACGACACTAAACCAATTCAGGAGTTTGAAAGAAGTGTGATTCTTGGAGCCCGTACTAACTGTTGGTAAGTTCACCGTTGGTCCGTTGAACCCTGTCAAAGATTCTCACTTCGTTGTCGTAGCATTCACTGTCTTCAGTAGAATTTCGGTCAAAATCTGGAATGCCTCTCAAGCGCGGTTGTGACAGAGTTTTTCAGGTCAGCCATTCACTTCTACACTCGAAATAGGCCGATCTATAGGGACTCAAGGAGTCGCCGTCGCTTGGGAGTGCATCATGGCAGCGGAGCTCTGTCAGGACAGCGCTTCTGGGGAATCTAGTGGCATTAGGAAGCCTCAAGGGAGGTTGCACATTTGGGCAATACGATAAGTCGTCGTCCTCAGGCCCGACAGGCTGAACGCTGTGCCAAATGCATCCCTGAATTTTTTTAAAGATTCACAATGGAAATGAGCAATCAGGTAATATGGGGTAAGTATATCAATCTCCACTACAACAGAATTCCCTAAACTTAGTTAGAATCTCATGTAGCACTTGATCCGACCCCACCATTGCGTGATGACAACAAAAACATGACTGATGTGCATGCCATTGGTGGGCTCGAGGTCGCCAAATGTGCCAGTTAGCATCAACATCAAGGGTGAGGGTGCTTTGTCTGGTCATTCGGTATGTACAGTCCTGAGTCTGTCCTCCGTCTTGTTGTCGATGCACTACTGGCTCTTCCCTGAGCAAGCTGGGCTTCCTGGACAGGATCCTGATGGCTCGCTAATGCATCATTTACTCAGCCAATCAAGATGGCGCCTGGCCCCGTTACTTCCCCGCTGAATATAAACCGGAGCCAGAGGCCTACAAAGTTCAGGGGTCATAAACTCAAACTGTGGCATAGTATGTGGCACTCCCACTTAACATATCCATATCATGTGTTCATCCACATATAGTCTGGCCATGTTAAGCCCTGGCAATGCGAACGAGTTGCCGCAGGACTTGCTGACCGGATCTTCGTGCAGTGAGCACTTTATATTTCAGTGTAGACCCCGGATCAATCAACTTCACACCCGCCATGTCCCACAGTCCAACTCCCGAGACTCGATATACTGCCATGCAGCGTCGAATTCTTGCCCTCAAAGAACAGAATGTGCGTCTTGTAAACAAGATGGTCAAACGCCTGTAAGTTGTCTCTGATCATGTGGTACAATGGTTAATTATCTGATACTGCATACCTAGTAACCAGTCCTATGTCCTCCAGGGTCGAGTCATTCGTCGACTTGTTAGTATCTCAGATCCTGTTGTTGACTTGACATGTGAATATGATCGCTGTGTTTTACTGGTTGACGACCTTGATGACATGGAAGATATGGACACAACCAATAAGTACATATTTGCTGATTGGCCATATTTATCTTTTCCGAGATTGAATCATCTGTAATAGGCAGGATCGCATGTATCACGCTTTCAAGAAACTTGTGGAATAGTGCCCATTGGTTACAAAGCTCATGGAAGCCAACGATCCAGACGAATTGGAACATGCTTGCGCAGAGGTGAGCAACTAATATTTGCCAAAAACGTGAAGTCTCACTCGTCGAAGCTCAGGAAAGGCGCCAATTGCGCACGTGGCAATGACACGAACAGCTTGAAGCGAAATACTGCCATTTGGTTGAACAACCAAAGCCCCCATCCCGTGCCCCTCATCACCGACAACAAGAATGAACGAGGTTTCAATCACAACGTTACTGGAAGGCTAATCTGTCCAGTCAATTATGATTGGACTGACTCTGCGTATGTCCCAATCTCTTTCTCTTCTTTTCCTTCATCTGAGTTTGTGTTCTAGTGTACAAGCCGCTATCCGCCAATATGATCGGAATTATCTGGTCACCGCACACATGTGGCCGTCATTTTTGTATGCAAATTATCAGTACCAGAGCAATTACCCGTCAGTGGGTCTTTTCAAGGGCAAACTGTTGGTGAGGGTACATAAGTCTTGTTATTCGTCGTTTGGTTCCTGCTAACTATTCACGGACAGGCGTTTCGCTGTATTTTTACTTCTCCAAGCTCTGCTGCGCGTGAGCCTGGTAACAATGATGACAATGAGGGCCATCACAATCGGCGTCGCGTTCGCCCTCGTAGTAACGTTGCTACATTGCTCAAGATGCGGAAGGTGGAGCCTCGTGCAATTGCCTACATCGCTGTCCAGGTAATTCGTCTGGTATATCAACATAATACGCACAGCACTAAGCTGAGGGTTAGCTACGGTTTGCGTTGTCCAGTGGCACGTCCTGGGATCTTCAAGATGATAACTTCAACTACAAGTTATTCTACAACAACATAACTGATTGGTTTGAGAAACCAACAACATGGGTCAAGGCTCAGCTGGTCACAGATCTTCTCGTCTGGTGGAATCAGTGAAGTGTTATGCATTTCAGTTTTATTCATATACTCACCTCTTTCTCAGGAAGGTATTCGGTCGTTATCTAGCTGCGGCTGCAGCTGTCCATGATCAGGACGTCGTGGCAATGTCTGTCGCAGCATCAATGGTGTAAATCCAATGTGGTATAGTACCTTCCCCAAATATATCTACAGTGTACCCATCATGTGCTGCGGTGTATATGTTGTATTACTTCTTATCCTCCCCTGCCGATGTACTATGTCTTAGCTCCGATGTTCTTCATATCATATGAGGTACATTGTTGTATGTACTGTGAAATGATTTGGTGTTAGTTCAGTATCACTAAGGGACCATCGTGTTTCTAGACTGATAGATGACATTGAGCGAGGCGGGAACAGCCAACTCCAGACGAACTGCACAAAAAGGGCCAATTAGTGAGAGTAACCATTTGCGTTGCTCTACCGATCAAGCCTAGGTATAATCTGGTCACTGGAACTGTTCAACTACAGCATTCTACATTTTTAAAAGTAAGTTTGAGTTTGATTCGATACTAACCCTCGATAGAAATGCTGAGTGGCACCACTTCTGACAAGTTCCCGTCGACCCTTGATGAAAGACAAATGTAGCAACAGACTAATTTGATGATCTACATCACGAGGACTACGAATACAGCATATCGGATAGTGATACAAACTTGAAACTTGGAGAGAAAAGCTACACCTTATGATTTTGCAACACGTTCAAAATTTCTGTAAGAAGTTCAGTCTGCCGACTTATATCTCGTTGCAACTGCATCATCAGTTGCAAGTTCGTATCATGACAGCTACATAAGTCATGTTCAAATGGGGATTGCGGGCGACAATGCTTGTTTGGCCGAAATCGCCCTGGTGAGCTCGAGCTAGCCCCAGACTTAGCTGTACTCAAGCTTGTGGATTCGCCTGGGGGTTTCAAAGGGAGTGGGGACCGCAGACGACAACGTTTGCTAGGGTGATATGGTCCCGGTGGGCTCAAGCTATCCCCAGGACCATGTGTATTCAAGTTCATGGATCCCCCTGGGGTGCGACTCCTCTGGGGCGCATCAGTTACTACGGTAAAGATGCAGTAAGACAGTTGTTCATCATACCTGTAGGTCTACCTTATCACTCTTACATTTCCGCTTTAGCGTTGGCTGCAGGTCTGCTGCGACAAGCTCATAATGCAGAGTAGTATCTCTTGCAGGCTACAGGCCATGTAAGTATACTTGCAGTACCAAACCTCGAGGCCTCACCTGTAAATGGTCGGTGGTAAAGGTGATCCATTCATCAAGAGAATCCATATCAGAACAGTCGGAATCACCCACATTTCCATCGGGAGGTTGCAGTTTCATGGGGATTTGGGAAATGAAGGTGGCCTGTGGGATGGTTGCGACTTGAGTGCCGGGATCCACTTCAGGGTCCAAATTAACTTGGATCTCAGGTACACTGGGATCGAGAACAGCTTTGTATGCCAGTTGGCTTGAGCCCTACTCCAAAGGAATGTATCAGCATCATTGACAGTGTGAATAAACCTTGAAGCCGGGCCAGGGGGCCCAAGTAGGGGCTCCACATCTTCACCCCCTTCAAACTTACCCTCACGTTTCGCTGCATTGATGCAGCATGCGATACATCAGAGTCCCTCTGATACTTTTCTTCTCTGTTCCAATTCTTATCTTGTTGATCATGCGTGACCGTTTTGAATGTGGCGCCGTTTCATGCCAGCGGGCATTCAATTCGAGCAGAGCTCTCCTCCAACACCGCCAAAGCTGTTTGGGTTATCGACATCAGCTCATGGCTATTCGTACTAAATCATGATTCAAACGCTCGCTATTCAACTCAAGGGCCAGTCATGCATCCAAGAAGCAAAGGGTGGACAAGCGTACTGTGAGTGAATGTATTCATCTGTTGTCATTGTAACTCAACACAGTTCAACAGGGCGCTCCTCACGAGGAGCCTATGGCAACTATTTATTCGGTTGTAATGCAGCCATGCCCCCCCAATGATCCTCTACCCAAGGATATGGATACCACTGCTGCAGGAACCAGCGTGATGAACAGCATTGTTAGTACACTGTACACATGTTCCATTTGGTGTTATCGTAACACAACTCTGACAGCACGTTCACGAAGAACCTATGGCAGGTTCCAACTCCACCATTTTTTCAAATGCAATGCACCTGCAATCCCCCGTTGACCCTTTGGTCGAGGATATTACTGTCGTAGCCGCAAAAACTGCACACACCAGTCAGGATGTAGCCGGTATCCAGGGACCGTCTAATGATTCAGAGGCATCCAGCAGTGGGTTTGGACCTTCCGGTCGTCCTGTACGACCACAACAGTTGCCAGCAAGGTTCAGGACCATCCTTCCGGAGCCCTCTTTGCCGGATACGAGCAAAACACCCCACCCTCCACCCAGACTATGTCGGGTCATATTGCATGTATTCGACTCATTTCGAACTGCATTCAATAAATTTTCCATTGCTCGTGATTATCGCCATCGCCCATCGTACGATCCCGACTCCGTCTTAACACCTGATCAACTTTCTAACACACGACCCGCGATCAATCTGTTGTCTGCCGCATCTCATGTCCCTTCCTTACCTCCCCCTCCTCCCTGGCCATGGAAGAATATGTCGATCTGGCACATGATGACTTGGATGCTGACGGGGAGTGCGCAGAAGTCTTGTGCAGAGGTCAAACATATAATTGAAGTCATGTGTGCCTCTGACTTTGATCCTCATGACTTACATGGTGTCAATCCTCGAACTGAATTAAGACATTTCGGCATGTCTGAAAATCCATCTGGCGATGACAATCACAACCTTCGGGAAGACTCCTGGAAAGAAGCGACTATTACCATCCTGGTTCCCACTCGAGAGGAGAGTCCTACCGGAAATGGGAAGCCATATTCTATTCCAGGTCTATTTCATCGGTCCTTGACTGCCATTATCCGTGCAACATTCTCCAAAAAACCTGCGAAATGGTTTCATCTTACTCCATTCAAACGAATCTGGAAGTCGCCCACTACTGGTCAGGAGCAGTGTATCTATGATGAACTATATACCTCTGATGCATGGATCACTGCACATGACGAACTACAGAAACAATGGCGCAACGATGGGTGCAAACTGGAGTGAGTAATTGCTGGGCTCATGTTCTGGTTGGATGCTACACATCTCGCCCAGTTTGGTACTGCATCCATGTGGCCAATTTACTTGTTCTTTGGGAACCAATCAAAGTATACTCGTAGCCGCCTGGAATCAGGTGCATGTCATCCTGTCGCATTTATCCCAAGTGTGAGTCCCGCTCCGTTCGATATGATTCACTCGTAACCAGAAAACAAAAAGTTACCAGAAAGCATCCTTAATTTCATATCCAGTTTCGCAAAGAATAAATCCGCTGATGACATTATGACGCATTGCAAGTGCGAATTGTTTCATGTGACATGGAGGGTTCTGCTTGACGAAGAATTTATCAATGCATATCGAGATGGTATTGTCATAATGTGTTACGATGGTATTAAATGTCGAGTCTTTCCGCGGATCTTCACATACTCCGCAGATTATCCTGAGAAGTGAGTTTGTTTCATCATCTCATGCTGATTTACTAATAGGGTTGCCACAGAGTATTGCTGGGCACAATCCGGGATAAGGGCCTCTATCCCTGTCCTCGATGTTTGATTCCAATGATTGCATTCCATCTTCTCGGGCTTGTATCCGATCTGTCACAGAGGATATCCAAGATGCATTCATACATGTATGAGAAGGTATTGGCTGCATCAAATGCTATCTATCACCAAGGCTCGCCAATCAAAGGCACCATTCCAGAAGCGCATTTGAAGAGCATGTCCTTGGTGCCTACTTTCGTATGTTCACTTTTACCTTTGGTCATTTGAAAGTGTGTAATGTCTGGAAACAGAACGCCATACAAGAAAAGCTTGGATCACTTGGATGCAATATTTATCACATACTTGTAGTTGATCTTCTCCATGAGTTCGAGTTGGGAGTATTCAAATCAGTCTTCACGCACCTCCTGCGACTTTTGTATGCTACCGGTGACAAGTACTTGATAGCGGAGCTCAATAAACGATATGCATGTTTTCACTTGACCTATTCATGCGATGACAATGTTTTGAAGATTCTACCAGATAGCGCCATTTGGAAAAGGCTCAATTCGCCGATTTCCACCCAGTGTCTCGAAGGCTCATCAGTGTGTGGCTCAGCATTTTGAGAATGTCCTCCAGGTGTGATACCTCCTATACCACTCAATATGCGTGTAGAATTTACTCATCTACACTCTTAGTGTGCAATTCCTGCTTTTGAAGGACTGCTGCCTGCAGACCATGATGCCATCGTACGGCGCTTACTTTTTTGGCTTGCTTATTGGCACGCTCTTGCCAAATTACGACAACACACCAAGGAATCCCTTGGTGCACTCGATGAAGCCACTCGCTCGCTTGGACAGCAGCTGCGCAAGTTTCGAGATATCACGTGCAAAGCAATCACCACAATGGAATTACCTTCGGAGACTATCGCTCGTTTGCGGAGGAAGGAATGAGAACTGAACAAGCCAAAATCTGATTCTACTACCAGTAGGACTACCCAGGCACGCTCGAAGACTTTTAACCTCAATACATACAAGATACATGCATTAGGAGACTATACGCGCATGATCCGCACATTTGGAACGATGGATTCCTATACTACCCAGCTAGTAAGCCATCTAGATTCGTCAGTTTGCAAAGAATTCAATGACAATTTTTCTGTCAGGGAGAGGTCTCTCACCGTCAAATCAAGAAATTCTATTGATGTACGAACAAGAAGAATCCGACGATGCAAATCGCTAGGCAGGAAAGACGGGCCACTCGCATTCGGCGTCAGTGTGATGCCCATTACATCAGCCTTACCAACGAATCATCCTTGCAGGATGCTTTTACGCACTCGGACTCAATGATCCCCAACGCACTACATCACCGATTGTTGGATTCCTCACTCAACACTTTCAATCTGGCAGAGTACCTTTGCAGTTCCCCAGACGATCCAGCATTTGAGGTAGATCCACTTTACAAAGTAATGTCCACACTAACGGTGCCTAGGACTTCGTCCCAAAACTCAAGGACCATCTATTGTCACGGCTTTTAAACCAGGAATACGATGGTGACGAGAGGTCGTTCACCAACGAGGAGCGAAACTCTGTTGTATTCGTCAACAACCTCAACAGGGTTCTTCGCCCGAAACGTCTACAAATCAACTATACAACGTATGATATGCGTCGCGACCAGGACACTTTGCATCCGGGATGTGGGTCTACCCAGGCCATTATGTTGCTCTCGCGAGAGGATGGCCCGAATGCTCATCCTTTTTGGTATGCTGAGGTCTTGGGTGCATTTCTGATCACTATTAGCTACTCTGGAATTGAGCAGACATTGGACTTTTTGTGGGTCTGTTGGTTTGGTGTCATGCCAGGTTACTTTTGGGGGCTCAAGAACGCTCGCCTTCCAAAAATTGGATTTGTTCCATCAGATTCAGGCATGGCATTTGGGTTTGTCGACCCTTCTCTTGTCCTTCGCGCCTGTCATTTAATTCCCGCATTTGCGGATGGTCGTACTGACATGCTGCTCCGCCATGGTCCATCTGTTGCACGTGAAATAAATGCTGTTGACGACTGGGCAGCGTATTATGTTAATATGTAAGTCGTTATCTTATTCTGACTCGATACAACGCTACCAATCCCCTCCTAGATTTGCCGACCGTGACATGTTTGCGTGTTTTGCAGGTGTTGGTGTGGGACATCGTGCCCAATACCAATTTACAACACCGGTACACCACCATGAAGGTGAACAGTCCGATATGGACGATGAGGATGAACTTGCAAACCAGAATGGCAACGACAGCTCTAATGAAGAACACGAGGTGGATCATCATGGCATGGTGACTGAAGAAGGGGAATGTCAAGAAAGTGACGCTGAAGCTGAGGACGAAGAAATGGACGAAGAGATAGACGAAGAGATGGATGAAGAGATGGATGAAGAGATGGGGAGTATTGTCGACAAAGAAGACGATTTCATGTTTTGACCCTGAGCCAGATCTGTACTATTGAAGGCAGCAGACAAAATGTTCGATTTTCCTTTCATTTTCACAACATTCACAGCTTCATTGAGCTCTCAGTCCGTTTCTTTCACTTTCCCCGCATTGGTTTTCATTGTCATAGCATCAGTTACTTTTCATATTCTTTTTCGTTTTTCTACTTTAGACACTTCGCAGTCGTTATGCTTACAACAACTTCTGTATTCATCTATGCTGCTGCGCTCTTCTTGCGACCTGCCCTCAAGAACCACAGCAGGTAGTGGCCCTGCTGCGATACTGTGCAGGAGTCAACCATGTGTTGATACGGCATAATACCTCAACATGTCGCTACTAGAACTGCGAGGTATAGATCATGGAATAATATGCCACAGTGGCATGAGAGTCACCAGATCAACCAGCCTGGATAACGTCCCCTGGCATGATTACATGGTTAGCGCTACTTTTTACATCATTACCATCAACTACTTATGTGACATTCCAGTTCTGGGCTCGCTAATCGATTTCGTGTTCACCATCCCCTTCTGACACCTCCCACTCTCTTACCCTCTGCATCAGCCTTCTCTCTGTGTCGCTATGTGCAGTGCGACGGGAAACCAAGTGGACCCTCTGATGCCGACTCCCTCCGCAGGGAGTGCCAACCCTTCTGTCTCCTTCTCTGCCCTCTGGGGCTACATTCTGCCTGCCC
>JBBPMY010000553.1:0-14288 GCA_038090615.1 Phylloporus gajari
ATATATATACAATACTTTTATACATGAAACAGTAGACACAGAATACATACGAGTTACATCACTTGTATCAGACTACTTCTATCAATTAGAAGTCGCTTCATCTATTCATATTTAATCTAGACTCTCACACCTCAAGGAGAAGCCTCTGCTAAGTACAGTAAGTCTCAACTGTACATACTCCCTTCGTTGTACTGTGCACCCCAGTGGAACAAGCTTCAGTTTCATTACTTCCTTCCATTCCAAGGAATGAGGTCAACCTCAGCGGCGATGTCAGCATGGGTGAGGGCTTGGAGGCCTCAGAGCGGATGTGATGCGTGAGGATGGCGCTTGATTTGTAGTATCATTTGTTCCACACACAGACATTGTTTCATTTCCTCTTTATTTTGTTTTCTGTTTCTTCTTTACTATACCATCAGACTCGATGACCTTAATTTACTGTTTACTTGTCCTGATGTACTAACACCTGGGGCACACCCAATATATACACTTTGTTGTAACCTGAGACATACAATGTCTCACAAGGGGAGGGTGTAAGGTGCTCGATGTTACCCTTGCCTATTTGGGTGATAGCCCCTATTACCTGTGTGGTCACGGGTAACATATGTTGCACGTGTCGCACTGTTTCACCTCGTTGAGAGGTGATTTACTCATTTATTCAATATTATATTATATTATATATATATATGTACTGTAGTCTACAGGATCTGTAGTATAAAAAGGGGGGAGTTGTGATCTTGGAATCACGATCTCACCCCCTTGCCTACCTACTCATTCGAATACAGACCTTGGAACTGTCTGTCTTGTGAGCCAAGCAAGGAGTGAGGTATACCAACCCTTATAACAAGTTAGGGCATGACTGATGGGGACATAGGTCTGATGGCAGCAGTCAGCCAGGCCAGGTGGGACAAAGCCACGGCAGCAGCCTGGCACAATCAGTGGGGCATAGCCTCAGCCAGCAATCATATGAGTTGAGGGCGCGACTGGTGGGGACATGGTCTGGCAACAGCAGTCAGCCTGGCTGTGTGGGGCAAGGCCACAGCAGCAGTCAGGCAAGATTGGTGGGGCGTGGCCTTGACCAGCAATCATGCAGGATGGGGACATGACTGGTGGGGACGTAGTCTGATGGCAGCAGTCGGTTAGCGAGATGAAAATGTGAGCATGAGCTGGGCTTGTTGATGAGCCTGCAAGTGCATGAAGTGGCATGGAAGAGAGATGTGCTGCAGCGCCACTTTTCCCTCACTTGCTCAAAGACATTGCTCTGCCGCTTCACTTGTGCCTCATTTTGAGTCAGACCACCAGATTTTCTAAGTGGTGCTCAGTGCACGAAACTTGCACAATCGCGGGCATGTGAGTTAGTGTTGCCATGAGTTGAATTGGAGTGAAGCAAAGTGTGATTTGTGATGCACTTTGAGCCAGTTTGCTTGGATGAAGTCAAATGAAGTTGACTTCATCTACCTTGGGAGGTGGGGCAAAGTGGTTGGGAGTGTGGACCAATGTTCCATCCAATCATTAGTCTCATACCTGATGTCTTGGAGACAGCTTGACAGCTGGGTTTCAAATTGCACTACAGAAACCTCTCCAAAATGTCTGGTGCACTTCATGTGGCATACCCCCCATCCGTCACAGGTCATGTACTAGTCACAAATTGTCACATGTAGTCACAGTCCATTATGGTAATTGAGTCATGTTCCTGCATGATCAAAGCAATCAGTGTACATTGAGTCCACTTGTGCACTCAGCAACATGGTGTCTCAGTCTTCTGTTAGACTCACACTCTCCTTGAGTGACCTCCTGTCCTGAGATGACCAAGAAGAAGACTATGACACAGATCTCAATGGTTCTCAGCCCAGTTCTCACCCTCACTCTCCTATTACCTCAGATACAGGCTCAGTCTTGTCAGCAAGTGACATGGATGACCCAGAATCACAACCAGATGCTGCCATGCCAGATAGAGTCAAGTATGTGCTCTCACAAATGATCACTGTTGGCTTAACATTGCCACAATTCCTGCATGCACTCAGTTGGGGAGATGCTGATTGTGTCAAAGATCCACAGATCCGTGGTACACGTACTACCTTGATGAATAGTGATCTACTCCCCACCATTCTACAAAACTGGTGGAAGCCACCTCATTCAGTTTCCTCTCACAAATCCCATTCTATGGCTGCTTGTACCACTATGGAAACCTTTGCACTCCAATGTCTTCAGGATGCTTTTGATCATGAACTAGATGATATAGTGGCCTTGATGAAGACCCCTGATGATGTCTCTGAGAGATTTTACACAGCTACAAGGTTCAATGATCTTGCTCAGGATATTGAATCAATTGCTCCAACCTTATGGGCTCTCCTCTATTGATCTGCTTACACAGTAAAGCAGGACAGAACAAATAGTAGGAAGAGTCCTATGAAGGTATGTGTATCATGTTTCTTCTAACCAAGAAAATCTAGTTATACTTTCTAGATTGTTCTTCTCATTGTGGCTATGTTATGCTAAACTTGTAATCATCATGCCAATCTACTCCAGAAGCTGTTTACTGTCTATCTGAAGTTCTGTGGCCTCTCTGTTAAGGCCTTTGATACTCTCCATGCTTTTGCTATTACAATAAGCCACAAATGGATGGTTAATCATGTCTCAAAACTATCTGCTGCTGCTATGGAGGAAGTTACAAAGCTTATGACAGATTTCCCATGGCTTGTCTCCTATGACAACATCAACATTCCATTCAAAGTCTTCTCTCAGTGACTTGATAACAAGGATAAATTCAGTAGTGGTGTTGCTGCCACTGTCTATATCAAGCATCAAGCTAGTCAGCTTGATGGTGATGTCAACCAAGCTCTCAAGGATTATTGAGATAGGGGTATGCAAGACCCACTTACCAGCTATGACATCTTCAAGATTTCCCAACAATCCTATCCCCATATCTATCACCACTCTATCTACATTGTCCTTCAATTCCTTCTGAACTCTCCTGAATTTGATCTTCAATCATATGAAGATCATGATAGCCCACTACTCCTAGCATCTCCTCTACAAGAGCTACCTTGTGGTCCTGATCACATCACTCAACAGTACTTGCTGAGTTCTGTCAATATTCCTGAGCAAAGTTATGCTGACAATGAATGTGTCATTGAAGCTATCCTCAATCATTTACTTCTAACTGGATCACCAGAAAAGGAGCATCATCTGGCTACAAAGAAGGTGATTGCATGGTTGGGAGATCAATTGACTGTAGAACGTCTTTGTGGTTTATTCAAGTATCCATCTCAAGATGCTAACTCATTTGATTGATTAGATTGGATGGTTCTGGTGTTTGGTTGGTTTCATTTGCAGATGGCTTTTGCCAACTCCCTACACAAGCAATATCTAGGATCTGCCTCAGGATGTGGCCTACAACATGCATTTAATCTGCTAGGTTGCAAGAGTTTGAGCTCTACTTCCACTGCAGGACCTTTTCATCATCATCTTGAAGAAGCATTAATGCATATTGCAGAGGCTCATATTCAGGAAGACTGGTTGATTACTGGAAAGGTACAAAACCTTGCAGATTTATGTAACTGCTCAGCTCAAGAACTCTACAATATGGCCAAGTTACTGGTTGAAGAACATGCCTCAACTGAAGCTCTTGACAAGTTTTCAGCTCTTGAGGATGATGAAAAAGATCAGGTCAAATATCAGACTATCCAATGGAACTGTGATGTTCTCCACTATATTGTTCTGGACAATGCTATCAAGTCTGGAGATGTAGGTCTTATGGAAGCTATGCTCCCTACTCTCCTTTATCGGTTTGTTGGGGGAGGTAACAGCAAGTATGCAATTGAAGTCCTAGAGCTACTACAGGGTTTCCACAAGGAATGGCCTCCAGCTGTGTGGTTTGTTTTGCTCAAGTACCTCTTTTGCTCCTATTACTGATGTTGTCATACTAGTCAATTTGTTCAAGAGCATTGCTTGCTTGTGAATTTTTCTGGAAAGAGAGATGGTTTCCTTCCAATTGATCTGGCACAGGAACACAATGTCAAAGATATCAAGGTATGCTTTCTATTTTTCTGTCTATACATTGGATATCTACTCTTATCTAGGTCACATACTGATCTGAGGGGCCATATGCATAATGGGAATATTTCAAGAAACTTCACCCTGCTCTATGAGTCATCAAACTGCTCAGTGATCATATGGAACATGAGTTCAAGACAAGCTCTCAGGGTAAGAGGCATGGAACTCCCACCAAGGGGACAGATGTGAAACTACTTCAAAATGTCTATCACAAAGAGAAGATGCATGAGTTCATTCAAGGACAAACACACATTGGCTCAGCAAAAAAGGACATATATTCTGACTACATCTCAGAAAGCTCTATCAAGGTGCAAACATCACCCATACTACACAACTGGGTTGAAGGAAGAAGCTTCCAGTGAGCTAGAATGGAGGTCTGGGGGGATGTTAGCAGTGATAATGATGGATAAGTTATCTTACAGTCATGTCATGGAATGTACTTGTAATCATGATCAAGACTTGTATGATCATCTCAAAAGCCTACCATTGGTGGTTGGAGGTGTCAGGGCATGAGCGACACATGTGTATGTATGCCCATGGTCTGGAGGGGAGGGGAGGCATACACAATCAGTGCACACATGCACATGCTGCCCACATATGGGTCCATGCTGCTCGTGTATGGGTCATACATGCACATACTGCCTGCATATGGGTCTGAGTCGCTGAGCAGTTCATGAGCAGGTGCAGTTTGCAGGGGAGGATGAATGTGCACACTTTGCAGGGAAGGATGGACCCACATAGTGGTTGGGAGGGAAGGAGAGGCACACACATGCTTGATCAGCACATGCACATAGGTTGCATGTGACATGTAGCCATGTCCATGTACATTGGGGACAGTGGGTGTCATCTGGAGTGATCAGGAGGCATGTGTGAGTGGCATGTGCATGGTAGGTGTTGTCTGGAGGGGAGGAGGGGTGTATGCAAGTAACACATGCACACGTGTGGCAGGTGGGTTGTCAAGTGGTCCAGGGATGGCAAATGTTGTATGCAGGGGAGGAGGGGTGTCTGTGCGCGGTGCATGCATGCTCATGTCTGTAAAAGGGTCACTGAGAGAGGAGACATGTGTGTGAGTGATGCACACCTGCGCACACCTGTGAATGGGTCAGCAAGCGATCTGATCACAGTGAGTGTCATCTGGAGAGGAGAGGCATTATGTGCAAGTGACACACACATGCGCATGCCTGCAAATGGGTTGGCGAGTGATCTGGTTGTGGTAGGTGTCATCTAGAGAAGAGGGGCATCGTGTGCAAGCAACACACACACACACACACATGCCTGCGAACAGGTTGGTGAGTGATCTGGTTGCAGGAGGTGTCATCTGAAGAGGAGGGGAGTGTTGAAATTACAAGTGTATTACACTAGTAATGTATGACTTACAAGTACGAATCACTACTAGTGATAAGTACTAAATGACTACTAATCACATTAGTGAAAGTCAGTAGTGTAAGTCTAATCATTGACACTTGTAAGTCATATTAAGTAACACTAGCAAGTGTTACTAGTCACTATTCCTAATGAACCTCATATGGAATAAGTGACACATGTTGATCATTAATGATCGACATTGACATGAAACTTTGATCCTAGTGTCAATCCTAATTGATCCTATGATCCTGAACATTCCTATTGACGATCTGAACAATAGGAAGTATTATCTATTGTCCTATTGACATATCCATTGTTCTAATACTAGAACAATGGAATCTACATTAGGAGAACAATAGATAGATAGATTGTTCTACAACAATTCATAGATCAAACTCAATTATCTCAGACTGAATTATGGATATATATGCAACACTTTTATACATGAAACAGTAGACACAGAATACATATGAGTCATATCACTTGTATCAGACTACTTCTATCAATTAGAAGTCGCTTTATCTGTTCCTATTCAATCTAGACTCTCATACCTCAAGAGAAGCCTCTGCTAAGTACAGTAAGTCTCAACTGTACATACTCCCTTTGTTGTACTGCACACTCTAGTGGAACAAGCTTCAGTTTCATTAGGGAGTGTGGAAATGTGCACATGTGGCACTCATCATGTGACTTGCATGCTGTATGGTGCCACTGTACTTGCTTGCACAATGGGTGGGGTGTATTGATGAGTGTGAATGGCATGGGTGGCACACAGGTGAGTTGGTGGGTGGGTGAAAACCCACATGTGTTTGGGTTTGATGCCAATGGGGGTGCAAATACATGTATTGTGGGTGTACTGGGTGTCTGGATCATTGATGGTGTCGATAGTATGTTCTGGTTGTCCAAATGGAGTCCAGTAAGGAAATCGCAAGGAGAAATGACAGAGTAATGCACTAGTTGGGCATTGTAGCATGAGGAGTTGACCAATGGATCAGTGACTTGTCATTTGGTGTCATGTTTCATCTGGTGTTGTGTCTCAACTGCCTCCTTGTGTGACTGGTCGACTTTGCCAGAACATGGAGTATGTCTTCACCATGTTCATCTAGCAGCATCCAGGATTTCTTGAGGGTAGCGGCAATGTTGGTAATTGAGTGAATCTGTGTGTTTGATGCCAGCATTGTGAGCAAAGCATCTGGGAGGATCATTTCAGCTGTGAATAGGCTGGGCAAGTACCATGAGAGTTTCATTTTGATTCGCCATGTTTTCAAGGCTGCACATGCACATTTGAGATGGTCTTGCTGATGAATGGTGGGACCCTGGGGCTTTTTTGTGTCTTTGTTGTCTCTGGCAAGAGGTGCCTGAGGTACGTTTTCCATAGCTGCAACATTCTTACCCATGTTGCATTTGTGGTTGGCATTGGGCGACTTGCTAGGTGAACTCTGTGGGCTGTGATTCGACTTTGCTGATGTAGTAGATGTATGTGGTCAGCTAATTGTCCCCACACTGGCCATGCAGCGATCACAACACTCCTTTGTCAGCACTGCCACTCATTCAAGTAAGTACACTATTTGATTATGGATAATAAATGAGACTCACATTTTCTGGGTTTTGGATTATTGAAGTAATTGTCAGCAAAGTCCCAACAGCAATTTTGTGTCTCAATCCAACCTCACATTGTAGGATCAACAAGCTTCTTCCAAGTCATTTCTTCAGCCTCGCCTTCAGAGCTTGATGAATCATTACAGTCAGTTTTCCGTCGCTTTTTTGACTTCTTCAGTTGCTGAAACATTGACTCTTCTATGAGCATAACAGCTTGGGCCTGCAATGTGGCCAAGCACCCTGCACAACCTGCACATTGAGTCCACACTTCTAGTGAGGATGGGACACTGAATTGAATAACCAGTTCAATGTTGGGTATGTCTGCTCCCTGGATGTGGAAGTGAGAAATGGGCTGAGTATGGAATGATAAAAGCATGTACATACCATTCCAGCTGCTTTGATGGCCACAAGAACCCTCACAGAACCTTGTCAAAATCTTTTCATGGCCAGTTTCTTGGCATGTGAGCTGTGCAGCAAATGGAAAATGTCAATGGATGGACTATATGAGGCCAGTAAGTGAGATTGCAGGAACTGCTGAATCTCAAGTGTATATTGGATTGAATTGATGAAAATGATCATTTTTCTAAGATCATTTGGGTCATTGACACCCTCTGCAACCAGCCCAAGGAGGGCTGCATAATCACATGAATTCCTCATGGAGTAAACCCAAGGAGTGATGTTTGGGCAGTTGTTACCCAAATTCAGGAAGAATGACTTTGTGGGATCAATATGAAGCTTATGGTAAATCTCTTGTATTGCTCTCGGGGCAAGGGTTGCTGATGTAGCCAAAATAGGTATGCTGGAGGGGATGAATGACCAGAGGTCATTGAGTTTACCATAGGTGGTCTGAAACTCACCACCCCATTGCAAAATACAGTGAACTTCATCAATAATCACTGCTAGCAAATTTTTGATGAAATTGAATGACCTCAGGAGCTCTCAAAACCCATCATGTTCTAGGCACATCTTAGGACAAATAAGTATGGCCTGATAGCGATGTCTTATTAGATCCTGCAGAATAATATGATATCTTATGATGCTAGAGAGTAAGTGCTATGCACTTTTTTTACTTTCAGAGACCATGTATCTCCATTAATATTAATTGCAGGTATTGGGCTACATGGTAGAGAATGCTTGGGGAAATGAATTGGATATATGTAGGTCAGAAAGTATGTTGAGTACCTGTACATACATGGTGTGTGGGGCCATACACTAGGCATCTTGGCCTTGACTCCCAAAGCCAGGGTATCTCATCAATGCACTACAGCTTGCAGATTGGAATCTAAAGTACAGGCATATTGATACAGTGTGTACAGGGGCTATATTTTCTGGGTATATCTTGCTGTTGCTAAATATACTACACTTCATCTTACTTCATGAACTTGATGAAGTGACTTACTTCCCAATTTGGTCATAATGAACTGTGTCAAAGTGTCACATACTTGAACTGAACCAGATTCCCTTTGAAGTTACTTCAGTTCAGCAGCAACACTAGTTTGGGAGGCTTGTTAGTTTGGCTATAAGCCCAGCTATACCTCAGCTATTATTGGCTAGAGCCATGCTGTGTCCATGAGATTAAACCCAGCACTAGGCTCCATCTGTACTTCAGTGTCCTTGCCATTCACGAAGAGTCTAGGCCCTATTGCATAATGTGTTGGCACAAGGTAGCACCAGATAACAAGCTACACTTGGCCTGTGCATAGTGAGACATAGAATAATGGCACAAAGTAATACAAAGCCACTGGTCACACTGGCCCACACACTGTAAGACACAAGACAGCAGTGAGCACAATACAGAGCCTGTAGTATAGCCAGTACATATAGCTAGACAACAGTTGAAATAAACTAAGAGAGAACTCATACTCTCCGCCCCATTTTCACTGTGTGACCTTGCTAGATAATGCATTCATTGGAGTCTGAAATATTCACTTTCCACCAAACATCTGGAAACTTGCACTCCACTACATGAACTATATAGTGCTATATAGATTGTGTAGTCCCAGTAGCTCAGTAGCCAAGTCCTCCAATATATAGCACTATATAGTGCACTTTTTGCTATGCAGGTCATGTGCTATCCAAGTTTGAGTGACCAGTTGCAAAGCATCTGTGTAGTAAACTGACAGTTGCATAGAAACACTCCCCTTGCATTGCCAGTCATATCCTCATAGACATTTTGAGCCCTGTATCATATCCAATGACCAATAATAGGGAATTGATTCTGTTTTCAATATGTCATCAGTGTTGCAATACATTGTTTGTTGTGATACATTGTGTAGTACAGGCTTGTGATACTCAGGCCTAACCTCTTGTGCCCCATCCACATTCACCAGGAAGTCATTGAAGTCATGTTGTTCATCTTCCAGTGATTCCTGTGACTTGACTGTAGTCAATACCCCTGCATACCACCTGAACATATCAATGGGATGGGCAACTTGGCTTTGATGCATGAGCACTCACCTTACTCTCTCCAACAACTCTTTACAGAGCTTGACAGCAAGATCTGGCTCTTCTGTTGTGATCATGTGCTCTGCCAACCACTTCTTCCAGCTGTGCAGGCAGTCTGTATGTTGTTTGTAGACTGCTTGGTAGGTTTTCCCCTTAAATCTGTGTAACTTGTATGAACCCATACTCCAATCATCAATCACACACTTGATCTGGCAAGGGAATGGTACATATTAACACCACAACCTCCTAAATTAAACTCATACTGCTGTTAATATCAAAATGATGGTTGGGATTGGAAATGGGTCAAAAAGCTGTGGAGCCAATACACCATCTCCATCTGCACTGCTGAACCAGAAGGTATTGATCATCTTGCTGATCAATGGGTTTTGGTACATCATGTTCTTGATTGTACAATCATGAGGATGCTACCATAGTATGAAAGTTTAAAAGTAGTTATTCATGAAGACAACTAGTTGACTTACCAAGTATGTGAATGAGAATGAGGTCTTCAAGTCTTTAACCAGTGCACAATTCTTTTTGGCTATTTTCTCTGACAGCACTTCATTATCTTGTTCTTTTGGTGGAGTAAACCCATATGCTGCTCTCAGGTTTTTATGAGCTAATGTTTTCAACTGGCCCCACATCTGAGATGCCTGCTGTCTGATCTAATAGCAGATACCTTAGCACAAATTCTTCTGTAGGATGAGTACTTACCAAGTTCATTTCATATGCTCCCATTTGGACTGGTATTTTGGTCTGAAACTGAGCTTGAGCAAGAGCTTCAGCCACATATTGGTTGATCTCCCTAGTGATGTCAGGGAATATATACATAGTTGTCAGTTTGTGCTTGAATAAAGTATATGCAATGTTGATGACATGCTGACTATCCATTAAAAGCATACATGCACTTCATTCATGACCTGTCTGATCTGCTTTTGCTCTCTTGGTTGGGTGATCTGTATCCACATCATCATCTGCACCTTCAGATGTCTATATTTGATGGTAAGCACACTATGAAACTCAAATAAAGTGGGATCATACCTGAGAGTTCACTCTCATATCATCAATCCATACATCTAGATCCAGAGTATTGCTTCTATGTGAGATCTCCATGGAACTTGGTCTGAGACTTTCCCTTGTAGTGGGAGCCCTCACTAGTACAGCCTGTTGTTGTCTGGTTGCAGAGGGAGTAAGGCTATATTGTGGGGTTAGAATCTGATGTGAGGAGAACTACAATATGCAAAGTTTGTAAGTGTATATGGTCTCTTGAGAAAGCATCTTACTGTAGCTTATGAAACTGAAGCTTGTTCCACTGGTGTGCACAGTACAACAAAGGGAGTATGTACAGTTGAGATTTACTGTACTTAGCAGAGGCTTCTCTTGAGGTATGAGAGTCTAGATTGATAGAGAACAGTTGAAGTGACTTCTAATTGATAGAAGTAGTCTGTTACAAGTGATCTGACTTGTATGTATTCTGTGTCTACTGTTTCATGTATAAATGTATCGTATATATATCTATAATTCAGTCTGAGATGACTGAGTTTGATCTATGAATTGTTGTAGGACAATCTATCTATCTATTGTTCTCCTAATGTAGACTCCATTATTCTAGTATTAGAACAATGGATATGTCAACAGGACAATAGATAATACTTCATATTGTTCAGATTGTCAATAGGAATGTTTAGGATCATAGGATAAATTAGGATTAACTAGGATCAAAGTGTTATGTCACATGTTGATAATTAATGATCGACATGTGTCACTTATTCCATATGAGGTATATTAGGAATAGTGATTACTACTGATTGCTAATGGTGATCAGTAGATGTGATCAGTAGTTGACATTAGTAAATGTTGACTAGTACTCATTTATGATAATCAGTACTTATGACTAGTAAATCCATTCATTACTGATCACTTAATGGTGATCAGTAGATAATGATTACAACACATTACTTAGTGTAATATGCTTGTAATTTCAACAGTAGCCATCCCTGATTGAGACCTTTGGGCTACAGTGATATTATGCTGGTTATCATCTTGGATGGCATTACCATGCTACAATATGACCTACAAGCATGTCTAGTCATTAGGTGAAGTAGATGATGTCAACAAACTTACTGCACTGTTTCTTTGGCCTGTACAACTAGTAGAGGTGCTATATGTTGTGTTATCTTCATGGGTAGTATTGCTCTGCAATGACATCCAGTCATCATGCAAGGTAAATAGTGTTGGGGGATAAACTTATCAAGCCATTCCTTTGCCCTGTATGAGTAGTACTAGTATAGGCTGGGTTATCTTCCTGGATGCTGGAAATACTCTGTAATGGTATCTGATTGTCATTGAGAGGATCAAAGATTGAACCTCTGATGGCTTGTCTGCTAGCAGTGTTAGGCATCATTGCCATGCCATTTGAACTGGCAGGCTCAGACCAGGTACCTTGAGAAAAACCTGTCAGTAACCCAGCTGAGTCAGCTAGGTTCATTTCCATATGGCCCAGGACTGCATCATCAGATGTCTGTGGGTTGTTTAGGAGGGTATTTGGGGATTGATCTTGTATTGACCATATAGAATGGTCATGATCAACCCCATTGTCTAGTGTTAGTGGGAACCTGAAGCATTCCTCATCTTTGTGGGCAATGCAGGGGCCACTATTCTTGACCTGCAAGTTAGGGGCCTCCTGTCTGATGGTGTGGTTACTAGGTTGTCTTTGTGTGTGGCACTTGTGACTGCTGGTCATTTTATCAGCACCTACAAAATTTTGAGTAGAAAACCAAAGCAGAAGTTTCAAACCACTTATGATAGGCCTGGAGCCACTCAGTTGGTCATGAAATACAACTTCTGCACCCAAGTGGTTGGACTTGATTGGCTGAAAAATCTGCTGAAAAGTTGCTATTAGCAGATTGAGATATGGTTGAAAAAAAGAGAGCTCAAGTTGGCAAATGGCTGTCAAAATTTTTGATGTACTGTATAGATCTTTGTTAGCAAAATGAGATCAGGTGGCAATATCATCACTGACCTAGACCCTGGTTTTCTCTATCATCATGCAGGACAGTGCAGCATGTCAGCTTGCCAATATTGTGGTCTAGCTTTCAAGGACCTCACAGCGATTCAATGGCACCAGGCTCAAGCCCCCAGTTGTCACTGTGGCCAAGATAATGACTGGAAAAATATGATAGCAGAAACACATGACAGTACAATGGCAGCAAGGAATACTCACCTTCCATTCAATACAAATCCACAAGATTGTAGTGAGTGGATGGATGCCTCCCCTACAGATGAGTATGATGCCCCTCCACTGGTCATGATCTCTTGGATGTATCAGCAGACTTCATCACTGATCTCCCACTTTCTGAGAGACATAATTCCATTCTAGTCATTGTAGATTGATTTTCTAAGGAAGTAGTCTTTGCACCATGCAACAAAATGGAAACAGCACTTGATACAGCTAAATTATATCTCCACCATGTCTGGAAGAATCATGGACTTCCCCATAGTATTATATCTGATCATGGTCCACAATTTGCTAGCAAGGTCATGTCTGAGATATGCAAAAGGCTAGGAATTACTCAAAATATGAGTACTGCACATCATCCACAAACTGATGGGCAAATGGAATGAATTGTAATGATATTATATTTTTGCCTTCTTTTTCCAAGTGAACCTACCTAAGGTTTGTAGACCTTTGGAAGGTCCTCAAGGCATCTGAATGCAAGGACTGGACTGTAGTCAGGTTGATCCATAAATGCTAGTCCATAAATGGAGTCACAGTCATGCTGCACAGTAAGTGCTGGCCATTGTCCTAGAAGAATGTTCCAAGGGTCTGGAACCTAAGGTACATACATGAGGACCCTTCTATTTCCATAGACTTCTTTTCTTCTGGACTTCATTTCGTTTTCATTTCTTCTCTTCCATTTGATGGAAGTATGGGCCCTTTAACCATAGGTTTACATCTATTTGCACAGCCTGATGATGGACATTAATACCTCACCTGATACATGAGGCAAGGGCTATGCCACAGCCTCCTAGAGTACAGGGTTGGACTTATACAATACATATTGATAGATCTGATACAAATATGTATATATATAGACAGTAGTATATAAACCCTCAGAGGCTGACTGGCATCCCCAGTCTGGTTCTCCTGGGTAGTTCCCCTAGAGTCAGATATCCTTTAGTTGACACTTTATAGTGCAACCTGGTGACAAGTCCCTAGTAGGCTTTAGGGTTGTTTCATTAGAACCAGACTGCTTCATCACTACCTTGCACTCTATGCCTATGCCTACAATGCTGCAGCTTTACTGACACTTGCCCCCTCCTATAAGTGTGTCCCTTTACAACTACTTCAGAGAAGTGGAACAGAGATTAATTGGGCCCTCTAGTGTTCCCTTCCTCCTACATATACTGGTCCCTCCTCTCTCCTTCTTACAGGTGCAACTAAAGTTGCTGATTGCCACTGCTTGACTCTTCAACAGGTATGAGTTTGTACGCCACCCATGCAGTTATCAGGCAAGTCAGAGTTTTATGCCCTTGAGAGGAACCTCCCAGAGCTGAGGCTACAGGGAGCATATTGTCAGTGGCATCACTCATGCCACTTCAAGGTTCATCTGAGAGTCCAGTAACACACTTCTTGTGCTTGCTAGAGGCCACTCCCCCTTTCCATGTTCTTGATCCTCACACACAGGATCTAGCCCCTGCTGTCACTAAACTTACAAGGTGGGGTGCCCTCAGTGACTTCACCCAGTCACTTCAGTACATGTTGCCCACTCCATCTACTCCACCTGCTGTCCTATACAGCAATGACCCTGAGGACCCCAATGACCATG
>JBBPMY010000554.1:0-14288 GCA_038090615.1 Phylloporus gajari
ACTAAATTGCTAGTTTGGATTAGGATTATCAGTGTTAGCTGGAAGTCTCTGGGGGTTCTGGAGGCTCTGGGGCCAGACTAGATAAGACTGTCATAGCTGGAATCAAGCTGTCCAGAACTAGCCAGTTAAGTATATAGATGGGAGAGCTGGAAGAACTAGAGCTCTGGACAGCTCTGGACAGAGCCTCCAGAGGGAGGGCTGGTTTGCTGATGAAACACATCTTCAACATGGAGACTACCCCTGAAACCCTAGAAGCGTGGATCAACAAGGTTTCCACGTTTAACACACAGAATGAAAGAGCCTGTGAGATCTCTAGTCATTGCATCTCCTTCTCTTCCTGCTATATCTACCACTCCTACTCCACTCCTAAGGCAGAACGAGACCCTAATACCATGGACATTGATGCAGTATGCATTGGCAAACTAACTCCAGAAGCATGCCAGAGATATTTTGCTGAAAGACGATGCCTTTGCTGCTGAGAGAAGGGACACTCAGCCAGGGACTGTAAAAAGTTCCAGAACAACAAACCCCTTCCTCTGCACCCACAAGTCAAGAAGGTCAAAAAGGAAGACCTTCCACATCTGGAGGAGATAGAAGATGATGACAAGGACAACAAGGTTGCCTGCATTTCTTTTGTGGTGACCAAGGATTTTTAGAACAGAGACCTAGGTTGACACTAGCCACCTCCTCCCCTAGTACATGTGCCTGAGTAAATGTAACCAACCCTAGAACTACAAAGTCTATGCAAATCCCTGTTCAACTCATAGTTCCCTTGCACACCATGAAAACCATCAATGCCCAAGCCCTCATCAACAGTGGTGTAGACATCTCCTGCATTGACTGGCAGTTTGTGCAAAAGCATAAACTCCCCACCACAAAACTCACCACCCCCATTCCTGTTAGGAATGCAGACCAAACTCAGAACAAAGGAGGGGCCATTCACTTTTCCTCAACCCTTCTTGTTAACATTGAAGGAATCACTCACCGTGTTCTCTTCCATGTCATGAGCTATGGCAATGAAGATATCATCCTTGGACTTCCCTGGCTTTGTCATGCCAACCCCACCATCAACTGGGAGACTTGCACCCTCTCCATCTCCAAAACAACCAACCAGTTGAAAGACCTCTATGCTGACTTCACATCTGATACTGATAGGCACAACTCCTATTTTGTATGACCTGGGGTTTCTCATTCCATCCCAGACCACCACAATGTCTCTGCCATCTACGACTCCTGCCTCTTTGAATATCTCAACTACAAAGAGGAATCTGCCTATGTCGACCATGCCCTCACCAACAGGGTAATTCACTGCATCATCCAAGGAGACATCAAACATTTCCTAGTCAACTCTCTTGTAGTCGCCAAACTTACCATGGCTACCAAACTCGCTATGGCCGCTGAACTGGCCAAGCCCAAAGTCACACTCCCTCCCAAATACTCCAACTTTGCCCAAGTCTTCTCAAAGGAGGTCACGGACCATGTTCCCCCATCCCGTCCCTATGACCATGAGATCAACCTTAAGGATGACTTCACCCTCAAAATTGGCAAGCTTTACCTCTTGTCCCCAGAAGAAAAGAAAGCCATCAATGACTTTATTGATGAAAACCTCACTTCTGGCAAAATCCATCCCTCTTCCTCACCGCAAGCTTCTCCTTTCTTCTTCATCAAAAAGAAGGATGGAAAACTCTGTCCCTGCCAGGACTACCGCTACCTCAATGAACATACTGTTCAAGATGCCTATCCTCTCCCTCTCATCTCTGATCTCATCGACAAACTCCAAGACGCCCAAGTTTTCACCAAGTTTGACATCTGCTGGGGATACAACAATGTCTGGATCAAGGATGGACATCAATGGAAGGCCACCTTCATCACCCACCATGGCCTCTTCGAACCCACTGTCATGTTCTTCAGAATGTGCAACTCCCCTGCTACATTCCAATGATTCATGAATGACTCCTTCAGGGATATGATTGCTGAAGGATGGCTTGTCATCTATATGGATGACCTCCTCATCTTTTCCCTGGATGAAGCCACGCATACTGAATGGACCAAACAAGTCCTCCAACAAATGACCAAACTAGACCTCCATCTTAAACTGGAGAAATGTCAGTTTGCTTCCTCTGAGGTAGAATACCTCAGCATGATTGTCAAACCAGGTCAACTTGCCATGGACCCCATGAAACTTGATGGTATAGCCAAGTGGCCTACACCATTGAAACCCAAAGATGTTCAGTCATTCCTTGGCTTTGCCAACTTCTACTGATGCTTCATCCCTGACTACTCCACTGTTGCCTGTCCTCTCCTAGATCTCACAAAGAAAGACCACCATTAGGAATGGACTCCCTCATGTGAAACCTCCTTCCAATCACTCAAAAAGCTCTTCCTTGCTTGCCCTGTCCTCTAACTCCCTGATCCCGCCAAACTGTTCGCCATTGCAACTGATGCTTCCAAGTATGCCTCTAGAGGAATTCTTCTCCAAACTGACACAAACAGAGAATGGCACCCCTGCCCCTATCTCTCTCAGATGTTTGGCAATGCTGAACAAAACTATGATATCTATGACCATGAACTTCTAGCTGTCATCTGCAGACTCAAAACTTGGCACCATTACCTTCATGGCTCCCCCCATCAAATACAGGTGTTCACCAGCCATAAAAACCTCCTTTACTTTAAGGAAGCCTGCAATTTCAACTGTCAACAGGCTCACTGGCTCCTTGATCTCAAGGACTTTGACCTTCACCTTGTCCATGTCCCAGGGAAGTTCCTTGCTGGTCCCAATGCCCCTTCTTGCTGTCCAGATCTCATTCCCCCTGTCAACACCAATAATGAAGGTGTTATCCTCCTACCCTCAGCCTGTTTGTCAATGTCATCAACAGCACACTCCATACCCTCATCTTCTCCACCTCTGCCTCTGACCCCTTGATGCTTCAGCATCTTCAACTCACTGATACTTCATCCCTTGCCTGTCTTCGTTTCCAACTTTCTGACTGGCAAATCACTGATAATGTCCTTACCCACAAAGGTTGTGTTTACATCCCTCCCAATAATTCCCTCCATCATTCCATTCTGGAATGGTGCCATGACCATGAATCAGCCAGCCACCCCAGCTATCTCAAGACCCACCAACTTGTCTCTGCTGAATTCTGGTGGCCCAGCCTCACCCATTATGTGCACAAGTACGTGGAAGATTGCAGGGTGTGTCAACAGAACAAGGTCAATATGTTGAGAATGTCTTATCTTATCTTATCAGACATTCTATATTGGTCAGCTTCTATCTTTTATCATTAACATCATCATGATTTCTCATTCATTACTCATCCTTATCATGATGACTGATATATTATTACTCATGCTGACTGATACTGACACTGCTCATGTTTTGCTATTGGCTAGTACTTTTAGTACAATAAGTGTTCTTAACACTATTAGCTCAGATAAGAACCTTTACTGCCATTGGCTGCTATTGTTCTATCTATTTAGAACTACTATACACACGTACAAACAAACCTGTACTATATATAAGGAGGAGCTCCCTACATATACACTCCTCTAACAGAATCTCCATCCTCTGTTCTATGCTAGTGCTACTACACTAAGCTCTACTATATCAATACTTGGCTACCACCTACACTGCGCCTACCCTAGTGATAACTCCCACTAGAGTTCATCCTGTGACCTTGGAAGTCTTGGACTTCTAAACAATATACACCTGACTGTCCTGCCACTTACTCCCATTTGTGCCTCTGACACCCACCCATTCCAATCCATCTCTTACAATCTCATTGTTGGTCTTCCTCCTTCCAATGGCTTTAACTCTGTGTTGGTCGTGGTGGACCACACCTACAAGGAGGGTATTTTTATCCCTACTACCGACACAGTAACCACCAAAGGCATTGCTGAATTTTTCCTTCACCATTTCAGAGTAGAAGACTCCAAATGGTAGAGGAAATGAGCTAAGTGGGAATACTCACTTAGAATAGGAGACTTGAGGTGGTAGTCAAGGAAAGGGTAGTGCTTAGCGTGATACACTGAGCAGTACAAGAGAACAGAGATGGATATTCTGTTGAGAGGAGTGACTAGGTGGGAGCTCCTCCTTATATACAGTACATTGTGTTTGTATCTGTATGGTTGTTCTAAATACATAGAACAATAGCAGTCAATGGCAGTAAACTCTCTTATTGTACTATTAGTAATAGCCAATAGCAAAATATGAGTAGTGTCATACAGAAAACGTAATGATCTGTTAAGATAGGATCGTATGTAATCATGCTTACTAGAAAGATAAGATAGATAAGAAGATAAGCATGATCTAGCATCTAATTGATGCTGATTAATGATGACATAAGCATCATTCTCAACACACCATGTCTACAAATGCTTTGGACTCTACAACAAGATTATCTCTGATCATGGTCCACAATTCACTTCCACCTTTGCTAAAGAACTTGGCAAACTTCTCAACTATGACCTTGCCCTCTCCACTGCCTATCACCCTCAGACTGATGGTGAAACTGAGCAGGTAAACCAAGAACTCAAGACTTATCTCTGCATCTTCTGTAGTGCCAACCCTACTTCTTGGTCACAGAAGCTCTCCCACACTGAGTTTGCCCACAATCACCACCCTCACTCCATCACTGGTCAATCTCCATTTTACCTCATGATGGGTTACAAACCCCATGCCCTACCCCCCATTCTCCCTGAATCCCACCTCCCTGCCATAGAGCAATGCCTGAAGATCCTCACTGCTGCCTGAGATGAAGCCCTCACCACCCATGAACTCACCAGACAAGTCATGGCCTCCCACACCTGCCAGAAGTTTACCCCCTTTGCCAAAGGAGATAAAGTGTGGCTAGAAGCATGAAATCTGAAAGGGCTGACAAATCCAAAGTTCGCACCAAAACAAGAAAGACCTTTTGTCATCACCAAGGTACTATCTCCACTCTCTTACCAACTCCACATTCCCAGTACCTGGAAGATCCACCCCATTTTTCATGCCTCACTTCTCACACCCTATCATGAAAACAATGTTCACGGCCCAAACTATCCAGCTCCACCCCTGGAACTTATAGAAGGCAAAGAAGAGTACAAGATAGAGCGGATATTAAGACATTATGGCAACAGGTCGTCACAGCAATACCTGATCTGATGGAAAGGATACACAGCTGAGGAAGACTCTTGGCAATCCAAGCAGGACCTCAAACATTCAAAGGCTGCTCTCAATGACTACAAAAGACATCACCCCAAGGCCTTTCCCTCTATCATATGAACCATCACTTCTACCCAATCATCACCTTAGCCAAACCCACTCCTCCCATCGCTATTACCATGCCCATTGAATTCTACTCTTCTGAAGAAGAACTTGCTCTCACCACTCCCTCTTGCACTGTTCACTTCATGGACACTCCTTCTTCTCCTACCACCTCCATCACTGTCCTCTCTGAGACTACCCCTCCTTCCAACACCATTGTTAAAGCAGGCTGGAATGAACCAGCATGGGAACCTATGCCCTACCCCTCTGTTGTTTGCCCTGATATTCCCCTTGCTGGGGAACACCTGAAGGAACCTCTTTACCACAACCAGAGGGAGGAACTCCTCCACTACCTTTCCTGCGATCACCTCACAGTTCCTATCTATGCCTATCTCAACTGTGACTCTCCTCTTGTCCTTCTCTACAGAGCCTTTTTCTCCCTAGACAATGTTCTACACCCATCTGCTCATACCAAAACTCATCACAGCCTCCTCAAAGCCATGCACCAGCTGGGCATGTTAGAATTCCTTTGGGACCTAGAATGATACTTCCATGAGCTAGCAGAACAAAGGCAAGCCCATGTCACCCTCCTCCCCACTCACAGTACTCCCAAAGTCCATACACCCTCCACACCCTCCACCACCTCCTCTCCCCTCAACTTGGATGAAGAACATATCCTCCAACATAAGGAGAATTGATGGACTGGTCATAATGGTGAAGAACCCCTGCCATATAACCACCCCCATATGTACGAGGCATGCTACCAGTGTCAGCATCTAGGTCACAGGAAGGTAGATTGCCTAGACTACCAATATGGGTTCTGCCATTGTTTCCACCCTCATCATACCACCACTTGTTGCCCTCTTCACCACTGTACTCCAGATTGAGTACCATCCAACTTGCCTCCCAGCTCCTCCTCTTCCTCTCATCGTCATTGCTTGACCACTAACAGGATGCACCCTTCCAGGAGTCCACCTTGTCCATGACCTCTAGTAGAATGCCTTCAACATTCTCCATCTCCTCCTTACAAGGAAGACTTCAATGCTGCCACTGATGCAAATATGACAGGATCCCCAGGTGAAGGGTTCATTGACCTTTAGGTCTTCGTCACTGTCTTGACCCTAACCAGAGGGTAATGTTATGATTTCTTTCTTTTGCTTAGTCATATGAGTTCTGGACATTATTTCTCTTCCTACGATTACTCATCTCTTCCTAGTCATTGACCCGATGACTCATCACCATTCCTAATCGTAGTTCACTCCATCATCTTCTTGAACATTCTGTGCAATTCCATCACATTCTATTTAGTCATCTTGCTGACCAATCCAGTGTACTATTAGTTCTTTCATATTCCATCAGTTTCTACACCTTAGGTATATAAAAACCTTCTCTCTTCTCTTCTTTTCTTTTCCCTTAAGCTAGTTCTCCTCAGAGTTACTGCTTGTATCTCTAAAACTAGCAATCCATTGATCTTTCTCCTATCTCCCTTAGTCTCTTTGAGCCTCCACCCGTGCTCTGAATGAGAGCTTGTCCTTTGAACCTCTAATCTCCAGATACCCAGTTCACTGCCTTGTGAACAGTATCTTGGTCGGATTGGCCATTAGCCTTTCAGTCACCTTAACCCCAGCAGACTGATTGTCTCCTAATTTCCCTCGGTCCAGCCAACCACCATTGCCTGGTCATTGATAGTCCTAGTCACCTAATTGTTGCCTAGTGACTCTGAGGCACCTTGACACCACCCAGTCCTTCAAACCCTTAGCCCTAGTCTCTGGTCTTCTGAGGCTATGCTTCACCCTACCTGGACCAAGCATAACAATCAGGAAGACTATAACCTCTACCCAACTGGCAATAGACACTGACAAGATAGCTGTAGAACTTCCCCCTCAATACAAAGTCTATTAAGAAGTTTTTACTAAAGAAGCTGCTGACCATGTCCCACCATTCAGATCATACAATCACACCATAAGTTTAGACAATACTTTTATTTCCAAAGTATCCAAAATTTACCCCCTTTCCCCCAATGAACAAGAAGCAGCTGACAAATTCATTGACAAAAACTTAGCTTCTGGAAAGATTCAACCATCTAACTCTCCTCAAGCCTTGCCATTTTCTTCATCAAGAAAAAGGATGGAGGATTATGACTTTACCAAGATTATTGTTATCTGAACAAACATACCATTTGAGATGCCTATCCATTACCCCTGATTTCTGACCTAACTGATAAACTTCAAGATGTCAAGATTTTCATGAAGTTCAATGTTCAATGGAGATATAATAATGTACATATAATAGATGGAGACCAATGGAAAGCCACCTTTATCACTCACTGAGGCCTTTTTAAACCAACTGTCATGTTTTTTGAACTTACTAACTCCCCTCCTACCTTTTAAAGATTCATGAACAACTTCTTCCAAGATATGATACCAGAAGGATGGTTGATGATTTACATAGACAACCTACTAATCTTCTCCTCAGACAAGAAGACTCATGAAGAACAGACAGAACTCAATCTTCATCTAAAACTGGAGAAGTGCAAATTTGATGTCAATCAAGTGAAATTCCTGGGAATGATCACCCAATCTGGACAGCTAGCAATGGACCCTGTTAAGTTAAAAAGGATAGCCAATTGACCCACTCCAGCCAAAGTGAAAGATGTTTGATCATTTTTAGGTTTTGCTAACTTTTATAGAAGATTCATCTGTATATACTCCAACATTGTATGACCTCTCCTAGATCTGACAAAAAAGGGTACACCATAGACATGGAGTAAAAATTGTGAAGCTGCATTTCAACAATTGAAAATTATTTTCCTCATCCAAAGCACACCTTCAACAAGATGAAAATGGTGAATGGCACCCATGTAGATATATCTCTCAGAGCTTCTCTTCTGTGGAGTGAAACTATGACATTTATGATAGAGAACTACTCACTGTCATCCATGCCTTAAAGACATGACAACATTATCTCTGTGTATCACCATTTCCTGTCATTGTTTTAACTGACCATAAAAACCTCACATATTTTAAAGAACCTAGAAAGTTAAACAGACAATAGGCAAGATGGCTTCTCAACATTCAAGATTATGACCTGAAACTCCTCCATGTCCCTGGAACATCTCTCTCTGTACTGGATGTCTTGTCATGCCAACCTGACCTCCTTCTGACAATGTCAAGACAGATAATGATCATGCTATTCTCCTCCCTCCTGACTTATTTGTCAACCTCATTGACTCAGTGTTGTATGACAAACTCTCCTCTTCTTCCTCCTCTGATCTACTGATCCTTGATTCTCTACAGACTATGGAGAATTTGCCCACCTGCTTCTGCTCCTGCCTATCAGACTGGAAGTATGACAGGAGTATTCTCACCTTCCAAGGCCAAGTCTATGTACCAAACAATTCTGACCTTCACCAACAGATTGTCTCCAGACATCATGACCACCCTTCTGTCAACCACCTGGGTGTTCTTAAAACCTACTAACTTGTGTCTTCTGAATTCTAGTGGCCTGGCCTGGCTTCTTTTGTCTGCTCTTATGTCAATGGTTGTGCCATTTGCCAACAGAATAAATTACATATGTACCCTACTACCCCTCCTCTTTTACCTATATCTCCCGCTGTCTCTCACCCCTTTCAATAGCTTTCTTGCAATTTGATTATGGACTTACCTTTATCTTCAGGTTTTGACTCCTTGTTGGTCATGGTTGACCATGAGCTCATGAAAGGGGTGATTCTCTGCCCTACTACAAAAACAGTGACTGCTGAGGATATTGCACTTCTTTTCTTCAAAAAGGTTTTCAAATGATTTGGATTTTACAATAAAATTATCTCTTATAGAGGACCCCAATTTCCTTCTTCTTTCACAAAAGAACTTAAACAATTACTACATTACAATATTTCCCTTTCTACTGCCTATCACCCACAGATCAATGGAGACCAAACAGGTCAACCAGGAGGTAGAAACCTACCTATGGATCTACTGCAGAAATCAACCAGAAACATGGACAGAATCTATCATCATGGTAGAATTCACTCATAATCATGACCTCATTCTGTTACTGGCTAGTCTCCTTTCTTTCTCACAATGGGTTACAAACCTTAATCCTTCCCTGACATCATCTATGAAATGAACCTTCCTACTGCAGAAGATCAGATCAAAGCTCCAACTGTGGCTAGAAACAAGGCCCTTGCTCCACATGACCTTGCATGACAGATGATGAAGAACTGATGGAATATCTCTTTTACCCTGTTCAAAAAAGAAGACAAAGTCTGGCTAGAAGAAAGGAATCTCAATTGGACCACTCCTAATACAAAATTCTTGCTAAAAAGGGAAGGACCATTCATCATAGTCAAAATACTCTCTCCCATCAGCTACAAACTGAGACTTCTCAGAACATGACATATTCACAACATCTTCCATGCCTCCCTTCTCTCCCCTTACACTGAAACCAAAACCATGGCAAGAACTTCCTAACACCACCATTTAATCTGATTGATGGAGAAGAGTAGTACAAGGTGGAGGTGATACTATGCTACTGAAGGCCACTATTATGAAAGCAGTTCTTGATCAAATGAAAAGGCCATCCAACTAGTGACAACTCATGGGAACCTGAATGAAACCTATCTAATGCCAAGGACATCTTGAATGATTATAAACAATGATTCCCCAATGTGTGGCCTATAGTCACTCACCTCTCAATACAATTCCTCCTCACTGCCAAACATCTTTACAATGGCCATTGGACTCACCACCCTCAAAACCTCTTCTACCACTCACCACTTAGCCCTCCCTCCTTCCTATACCTTCCATTACTGCAAATCCTCCAAATTAGACTATGTCCACATTGACCAGTTTCTCCATGATAGATCCTATGCTAAACCTCTCTCTAAGGTTCTTGACGAACAATCCATCTTCCACCTTCTTGTCTGATCCTTCCAAATGAACCAAGCATTGTTAACACTTCTCTCAACCCAAGCTACAGGTCCTTTTAATCCAACTCTCACTGGACATGCCTTGAAGACACAAAAGAATGACCTTTTGAATGCTCTCTATGAGCTGAACTTTGCATCTGTTGTCAACTTCATCTGAAAACATCATCAGGAGTATCATTCATCCCCTCCTCCCCTCCCAATACCTCCTCCTCCAGCTCATATCATTGATTGATCCACCTCTCCTGCTCCTAGCAACCATTCCCCCACTACCACCATTCAATTCACACCTCATGTCATACATATCATCAGAGACTCTCCAGTCCAAACTCCCACAGACAATGAAGATATCTACCTCTATGACTTGGAGCAACAAGTGGAGGACCTGGCTTTGCACAATTCTGCAGATGGAGAGATCACAGATGACACTAGACAGGCCAACAAAATCAGATCCCCCACTTTCAACTGACTATGTCCAGACTATCTCAGACCTGGTAGTCTTCAGGATAGATTAGAGGTAATATTACAAATCACCTTGATCTGTGGATGGGCCATACTTCATTCAATTCCCTTTATTATTATTGCCTTATTCTTTTACTTCTATTGGTCATACATTCTCACATAACTAGGACACTATTTTCTTTCCTCAATAACATATAATCCCTGACTCAGTCCTTGTCATTACTTCTTCTCTCCTAGCCTCCATTTTATCAATTTGATCATTTCACCTTTTGATACTGTGGAATCCTCAATCACTACAGATTCCTGTACTTACTACAGATTGTGCTTTCTGATACTGATGGTTACCCAAGGTGTTCCTTTTCAACTCTTTATCTCCTACCACAAGAGTATATAAGGCCATCAGTAGCACACTTGTATCTTTAAGCTAGATCTCCTCAATCATACTTGATTTGTGAATAACCATTGTCTGAGTTTGTCTCTTTCAATCCTTGCTTCACTCAAACCTTGAACTTGCTACTCTTTGACACTACAACTTGGACCTACCTGGTACAAGTATAACATCATCAGTATAAGCTTGTTTCTGAATAACTCAGCTAAACAAAGCCTGAATCTGAGACTCATCAAAGACTACATCTCTTGTGAGCAGTTCAGCTCACTGTCTCATCAGTTAAGATAGTTATCTCTCCCTTTAAGGGAGGTAGTACTTTGCATGGATTAAGATCCAGCAATTTGCTATCATATCCCTATGCTAGTGGCTATTGAGGAGGCAGACTAGTAAATGCCTAACTCAGCCACTAGTAGAAGAGATAACCTGGTTAGAGTCTTATCTACTTAGATAAGCAGGGCTCATAACCTTTTGAAGGATTACTTTGAAAGCACAGTGCAGAAATAGGTCAAATCTCTAGTGGGAATACTCACTAGGAGAGAGAACATTGATAATAGAATGGTCAAATGGCAAAGTAGTAAAATCCAAGTACTAATCTACTGGTAGGGAGTGACCCTGATATGAGAAAGAAGGGGGTGTGACCTCAGTAGATAGATAATCTCAGTATAAGAGATAAACCCTAAGTACTGGATGTAAAGCAGATAGTAGAGGGGAATATACTAATGTGCTTCAGGTAAAGCATATGTATGAAATAGCCCTGTCTCTCCTTGGAGTAACTACCAGAAGCTCCATCTTATATACAGGCAGCTTGTTTGTACTTGTATGTAAGAGTTCTATAAAGAAAGAACAATAGTAGCCAATTGTGTATAAAGCTCTTATTAACCATCAATAGTAATAAAGGTAATAAGAAGCTGATTAACATACTATAAGTATCAACCAGTGGCAAAACATAAGCAGTGGAGCATCATTCAGCATGTAATGTCAAATGACTAATATGATTATGAATCAGTGATTTATTTAGTCATATCATATGACATTTTTATCATATGTTGACAGTTATCATAGATAATAGAATATCCAAATAGTAAGCATGATGACCATGCATATGATCAAGATAAGATCATTGATCATGACTGATATGGAATGTCAGAGAAGATAAGATAAGATGAATACTGATAATTCAAACACTCCTGATAGCAGACACATTGTCTCTGGCTCTAATGACAAGACCATTAGAGTTTGGGATGCAAATACTGGTCAGATTATAGCAGGTCTATTCTATGAGCATACAGGTAGAATTATATCTGTTGTCTTCTCCCCTGATGAAAGATATGTTGTTGCTGGTTCTACAGATAAATCTATTACAGTATGGAAAATACAAGCATTCATTTCTCTTCCTCACCTATTCATAAATAATCATAGGGTTCATTCTCCAAAGGCTATAGGCTCTAGATAGCCTTATGGAATAGGAGCATATATGAAGTTGATGTTGATAGCCCTTTCTTAGGAGAGTCCTGGATTTCTTGTTGGAAGGAATGATGTTCATTCAAATAGCTATGCTATACATTCCTACAATCTTGTTCTATTACCTATCATGACTGTCATGTTATTATATTCTTGGCAACTTGCAATGAATATATTCAGTAGTGCTTCAGATGTTCAGATCTCATGAAGTAAAATATTTCCTAACAATATTAGTCTGATTTGGATATCAGTTTGAAGTTGAAAATATGCTCTAGCAAAAATATTGGAACATATGATCAGATGCATTAGTCTGACTCAGACAGTGTGATGTCTTGTAGTAGCTGCTCAAACACAATAGTCTCTTTATCAAGACAAACCAGTTATGTTGTGGCAAGACCCTTGCCATTACACTGCTGAGAGAGTGATCAGCTCCTCATCAGTGGTCTCCCTAAGATGTCTATATTGCAGTAATTCGAATAGAAAAGAGTCAATACACACAACCTCAAGTTAATGTCAAAACCCCATCCATGTAAAAAGTAAGCCACTCATTTCTTCGGCGGGTCGATACTGATTGTAACCGACATTTGTTCAACCAAATCTTCAAAGAGACCCAATGCTTGAATCTCTTCTTCGCACTTCTCCTCTGCACCCGTCCACATTCGCGACCTCCCGAAATCGATCAGTCGGAAACTCAGTTCAGGGTGAACCCGTCGGTGCACCGGGAACTCGGTCGGCTTTCCCATCTGGACGAGAAAGTTGCGCGGATAGATCGGCCCGTGGAGCCACCCTGGGCGCTGGAAACGGAGAAGCATGCCTGCGCACTCTTCCTGGTCCTCTCTTGACAATGTGGTAGGGTCGATGGGCTGCCCGCAGTGTTCGAGCAAGAGAATCGGAGAGAGGTATGGTTGATCGCCTTTCTCCATTCCCTCTTCTGTTGTTGTAGTACATGGCTCATAGTAGCCGTAGAATTGGGGTACGATGGCGTGGATAGGCACGATGGCACGTAGTTGTGCGATGAGGATATATCCATTGTAATGACGGAAAAAGTAGTCTGGAAATTGTTGATAGTTGCTCGCCTCTGTCGAGAGATGAGGGTCGTCCTCTAGAGACAGCTTCGCAATGACTGTGAACTTGGTCGTGGGCGGGACAGGACCAGTATCGAAGAACCGGGATCAATGGGGACAATTATTTCGGCTCTGGTACGAGAACGGTGGGTTAATGCGAATGATGGGAGCATCCGGCTCCTCCGTTCCCGTGTCCTTGGTATCGAATTGGAAATAGAACTTCACGACTCTCTTTTGCATCCGACACACATTCCAGATGGGACTTTTGTCAAGTAAGACCAAGACCTCAGATGGGGGGGTGTTGGCCGGAACCACACAAATGATCTCCCGTTCGATGATCTCCCCATCCTGTTCAAGATTAATCGGGTCGTTGACTGCGTCCAAGTCTGATTGCATTGGCTCGCGTCCTGTATACCCATTTGGTCCCCATGAAACCGCTCTCAACATCTTTGCCCATCGTCCGGTATCCTTCAACCTCTGTATTTCCTTGTCCGCGCTTTTCTTGAAACAGCTTGGACAAATAGATGGCCTCACATAGAGATCACGAGGTAGTTCCCATTCGGACTTGTATACGACAGAGTGGTGTCCATCTCCGACTTTGGCAACAGGAGAGATGTACAAGTGCGCGTCCTCGATGCTCGTCAAACGCCGAGGATAAGGAGGGAGTGGAACTTCGACCACCGGTTCGTGATTCTTGACTTGATCCTCTGTCCGTTTGTATCTCAGGACAACCAGCGTACG